>CANYCX010069163.1:0-11100 GCA_948193385.1 Breynia disticha f. nivosa
CCACTCAATTAACACCATTTAACATTAATTTAACACATATAACAACATCAAATCAAACCTTAACATATATCAATTTGTTCATCTTCTTTTCTTTGGATTCCCCGATTCATACCCCCAAGTTCCACAATACTTATACCAAGGTATCCTTAACACATTCTAACATTCTTGTTCATGAATTGATCATTACCTAGCATTAGATTAAACTTTGTTCTAACATTTACACATACCTCATATTGTCTTTCATAATTTCATTCGAACTAAAAACATTCGTTCTTTTAAATTTCAACTGTATTCGTGATTCCTTGTTCAATTTGGAATAGACGAATTTCTGGGGCGTTACAATTATTATATTGATGAAAAAAAGAAAGTTGGCCGATTAAGGAATTGTTGTTTACTGAGTTTTATAACTCACACATATTTTTATGTCTGTTTCACTCGGCAGATAATTGAAGTTAGTGATTTCTTGTGGCTCAAGTAAGTAGGTAATTGTGAGAAAATCGAAGGTGGGCAGTGTACTGAGTATAATTTTTCCAAGTACATGACAATCATACATAGTGAATTGTATTTTGAAATGTTTTGTAAAACCATGATGTAATTGGGTTTGGGTTTCTTCTTAAACTCTGTAAATTTAATTGATGAATGAAGTGAGTATCTATTTTTAATAAGTTTAAATTTTGTTCTTCCATTCTAAATTTCTTTTATGTTTCAACTTTCCTTAATTGTGTGTGTTGAATTTAAATGAATTAAATTTCATTCCTCCTATATTAATTACTTTGGTTTTATTATAAATTATATTTTTCTATAAATACAAATGACGTACAAGTTTGGGTATCACTTATTGGAGAAAGAAATAAATAAATTATGAAATGGTAACCGAATTTGAGCGTCACAGTGTAATTAATGATGTATAAGATGATGTGAAAGATCAACGATTGTGTGAGTGTTGAGATTAATTGAATTGGATACCGGTTAATGTGTGCTCATATTTTGTTGGCTATGCTTAGCGATTATTGATATTGTTAAGAATGCTTTATGCCAAGCTCAATATTTTAATTGTGAAGCATAGCATGATCGGATTGTTAATACATGAGGAATGCATGATTGGTTGCATGGAATGTGCATATAACCTTCATGCATCAGGGCTTTTAGTGAACAATTTAAATAAATTGATAAGGGCTCTTTGTGAGCATAATGAGGGAGTGGTTATAACTTAAAGGGTATATCACACGTCGATCCACGACCTCTGAGGATATATCAATAACTTACCTTGGGCTGCACGACTCAGGCGAGACCTGGACCTCTGAGAGCAAAGGAAAGGGTTGGGGGTCATACAGGCCTCTACATAAATATTTCGAGTAGTATATGACAAAATGCTATAAAGGGCACAGTGGAAATTGCTCGTTATACAGACGTGTGTACGAGTGTGCCCAGCCAAGTAAGGGCATAAGTTATATGGTTCATAGTACTTTATAACCACATACTCTCGGCCGAAAGGACTGTTTGTAAACGTTAATTTTATGGCCAAGTTAGGACGTAAATCTAAAACTAAATAGGATCTCGGGTGATCACGCTTAGGAATGCATTATATGACATGCATTCTCATTTATCATATTGCATATGATGTGTCTGTATAAATTTAGGATATGATTATGCTTATGTGATCACAAAATGACTGTGTGGTCGTTGATTGTGCTCATTATTAGTTGTGGTATAGACTACAATTGGTGTATGATTGAATTGGTTGCTATGATCACAAGTCTATGAATGTTGTGAGGTTAGTGTGGGATGAATGACTTTATGTGGAGAGTGTAATGGTGTGTGTATGCTTGTTATGTGTTTAACATATTAAATAAGAATGGTAATGACATGGTCATTCTTGATTATGAAAGTGAGTTTAAGCTTGGAAAATTCATGAGAATTTCATAAAAAATTTGTTCTTTAAAGTGTTTGACATTTTAGAATTGAAAATGTATGAGGATTTGATTATGTTGATTTTGATGGGGGTTGAATTCAGAATAACAAGTGTTTGCTAATAGTTATACGAACTCAAGTGTGTCATTAATTGACAAATTATTGAGTGGTTGAGTTTTGAATGTGTTGTATGGTTGATACCCTCTTTAGGTTGATGTTAGACATGGGAATTTGATTATTCATGAGTAAGGTTATTGTGAATATAAGGATGTAAAGGGCTGAGTTACTTGTAAGAGATGTGTGATTATGTTATGTTGCTATGTTAAATGGTTTGTAGGTTTCCAGTGATCGACGTTCGGTAGTAGTTAAGTACGTGTGGTCGTGATGACAGTGCGTGTTTGACTACCACAACACGTTTGTTTGCACTAAGAACTACGCGTGGTGGCTACGACAACGTGTAGTCCTTGACCACAATGCGTAGTTACCTTCCCACAACGTGTTGATCTCTGGCTGCAGGATGAGAAGCTTGCCTTTGTGTGCTAAACCTTCATGTTTTGTCATGGGAATTATTAATATGTTAACCAAATCACTTGAATGCTTATATGAACGTATTTTGCTGAACAATAATTATTGGGAAGTTTATTAACAAAATATAAGGCATGAATGTATATGTGAATTTAATTGAGTTTTGTATTTATTCTGAATTGAATGAATGTGAACAAATTAAAATAGGCAAGGTTGTCCATTTTGGTAAGTGTTACTTATTGAGTTTCACAACTCACTACGTTTCATGCCTACCGTGTGGGCAGGGATTTGAGGGATACAGCGGAGGTACGATAGCGAACTTGCTACTAGAAGGACCAAAGAACCAAGGTAGCTCGTACACTAAAGATTAATTGAAACTAATGTCATGCCTATGTATTAAATAGTGTTAATGCATATATGCTTATCTGATGAGTTGTATTTGAATTTGGATTTTAATGGATTTCTTTCCTTCTACACTCAATTGAGTTTGTAAACACATACATTTTGTAATATATTTAATTTTTTCAAAACCCTTATGAAATATTATGCAGGCAAAACCTTTGATATCCAAGTTCGAGTACCACTTGAGAGATAAGTATGAAATTGAGTGGTAGTCAAATTTGGGGGTCACAGGACTGAACTATAGTTCTAGAAGAAAAAATGAGCATGGGAAACGGCTGGAAAACAGTCTGCCCAGACCATTCATTAAGTCGTTCTAGCTCAATGGACCGAAAGAGTTTTGCATAGGTTGAACGGTCTGGTGCATGGTTTACCCAAACTTTTCTCACTCTAAAATACCATGATTTGATATAAATTAAGATTGGAATGTACCGCTTAGGTGAGTTAACTTGCATGGTTGCCTGCATGTGATAAATGATGAGTGGAAACATGAAAGATGACTCAAATTGCATATGTGAATTAACAATTGCGATGGGCTACATAGTTTCTATATTGATGTGGGATAAATATACGCTCACTGAGTTTTAATACTTGATATTTTCCTTGTAGATATTTCCATGTAAAATGGGCAGGTTAGCAGGCTGACACGTTATTTCTACCTGATTATGCAAGACTCATCTTTTAGGGATTGATACTACAATGTTAGGGGATTCGCCTAGTTATTTTTGTTGTGCTTCAATTTAAAAACATTTGGCTTGAAATGAGCATAATTTTGTAAACCTGGGTTGACAAATATTCTCTTGCCTTATGAACATTTTCAATCTAGTACTGTGTTTTTTAGATGAAAGTTTTATATATTGAAACACACTTAGACGGGTTGGTTGATATTAAGTTGTATTACCTCTACTGACTAATGCTTTATAAAATCACAAAAAATTATTTAGAATTTTACGAGAAAAGACTATTGGATTTTAAAAATAAAAATTAAAGGGTAATACAAATTGAGCATTACAACGTGTCCTAAAGAAATACTTAAAATTCCTTTTTAGCAATCTGTTCATGTGTGATTTTCCTTAGTATTTTGTTATCTTGCTGACAGAGTCTATAAGAAATAATTATTGACTTCTACGCATGTTTTTCCTTTGATAAACTCAACTCTTAACACCAAAGATGAACAATCCTTTTTCAAGTTAGATATATCAAAAACAAACTTTGTAACTTTACTTTGTCCAAATAAACTGATGTAATGTATCTTTATAGATTAGTATACCTTATACCATCTTGGTTTAACATGTCATTAATTGATTCAATACATTCACACTATTACATAAAAGTAATGTTGGATCATTTATTTAATACATTATATTCTATACATTATATTCATAATGTATCTATGCTTTTTATTTTCTATGTTGGATCATTTAAACCGTTTATAAAAAAAATATGACTCTTTTTAACCAAGCAACATTTTCATTTGAGCAAAAAATTTAATACATTATATTCATAATGTATCTATGCTTTTTATATTCTATGATTGGTGAAACAGAGTCATTTTATCAAAAACACTATGTAGTGCCTTACATCGATAATTGAATAGGATTAACATCCTGGATTATTTTATCTATCATTTTATCTATCCTTACAAATAAGGATTTAAATAGATAGAATGTATTGCCTTATCTTTATTGTTCTCTTAATGATAAAAAAGTCTCTATGAGATAATTGTATTGGGCTTAGGGATCATACTAACAGAGGAGTCCCTTAATTTACCTCTTGAAATCTTGAAAGTTGAAGCGTATTGGAGAGAAATAAACATACACTGGACAACTCACTAATATGTTTCAAAGAATTGTAAACAGAGATTTGATGAGTACAAAATTTAGTAAGCATATAGGTCCTACACTTACCTAACTATTTAAAGTAAAATGCAATCATTGATTAATTAACACACAATTATTTAACTCCATTACTAATATTATTTTTTAAAAAGATATGTGAAAAGACTATTCATTATTAACCATAATCCTCAACCTATTCTTAATTGTACTCTAACACAATTAATTTATACATCATGTATTTTCAAATAAATTTTTAGATTAAAATTATTTTTATTACAAGTAGACATTAATTCACTAAACACGAATTTGTTGAAAATTAGACATGCTTTCTAATGTGTTTAAACATGCAAGACGGTGGAGTTTAGACAAATAGTTTTCATATTATTTCAACCAAGAACATCATACAGACGATTAAGCTTATAAAAAAATTCTAAGTTTAGATTAATTACCCATGAAGTGTGTTTTAACGAATCTATTGGACCCGAATAATATTTTAATATTCCTACCAAGAGGTTACCAATGGGTGGCCCTCATATATGTTCACACGCACACACAAACTAACCTTGACAATCGTTTAAAGTGTTAGTTCCTTTATTTATCTCCCTTAATGGATATTTGATGGTACACACACTATAATAAGAGTAAGAAGGTTTATTTCTTTTCTTTTCTATGAGAGGATCATGGTCTGGGCAAGAACAAGAGAAAGAAGACTCTTTTCTTACTTTGTGGTGGACATTTATGGAGAGAATGTGAGATGGAGAGAGGGGCGACAATTAGATAGGTCTAGGTTTAGAAGAGTTATGTTTTATGTAACACAAATAATATGCTTAAGTCTATCCCTCTCTCTCTCTCTCTCTCTCTCTCTCTAGCCAGTTCTATGGATTGATTGAACATGATCACAATCAAAAGCCTAAAATCTCTCCAATTATCTTTTTGATTATTTTACTTATTTAGATGTTTAATTCCAAATAAAACATTGCAATTAGAAAGTATAATCCCCATTCAATCTTCCTTAGTCATGTATAACTACTAGTGGACCTTATTGTATCCATTTTAATGATCCATATAGTCTCACATGTTTGTTTAATTAATTAGTCCAAATTTATGACCTTAGAAAGTAATAAAAATACCCTTTTAGTCAATTCTTCGTATGTGATCTGATAAGTCCATTCAATGTTTTCAATAAGAACTTAAACTTCCTAAAGGTCATATATATAATCTATCAATTTATATTAATAATCCAATCTGAATGAACATGTAGTTGGCATAACAACTTTATGCAATTCTACATAGTCCCTTACCATTAATATTATAATTAATACAAGGCATAGAGCCATTCATCCTTGTGTACACTAATTCTTTCCATGATATCCTAGTGACACTATACATTTAGATAAATGATAAAACTCATTATTTCATATGGGTGCAGCCATACACTTCTTAGTTCACTGCTCAAAATGCCCATTGATATTCTCTCTCTTTGACGATGGGTAATTCCTTCACTTCTGTTATGCTTTCTAACATAGAATAGTGCATAGCCAATCATACCATACTGGTCACCTTATTATGGTCACATTAGGCATATGTCAAAGTACATAGAAACCCATCTATAGTTTCATAGAGATTTTAGGTCTAAAAACTCTAATGTAAGACTTGTATTATAAAATCACTTATGAATTAGTACAATATAGTGTTCTCATTGTTTGGAGCTAAACTAAATACTATGTCCAAGATATGTATCCCTGACTGATGACTAATATTGAATATCCTTGTGTTAAATAAGAATGAACCCACCAAGTCAAAAATAGCATGTCATTCTTTGTTCATATATTATTCCCACAGTAGTGCCTGCCTAGGGATATTTATAACATAACACTTTTTCAAGTTCTTATAGGCATACATCTCATATATTCTAACTTAACCATTGAGTTTCACATTCAAGTAATGATAAAACCAATTATACTTCATTTTATTAATCAAGTAAAGAGTACAATGTATTAGGCTAGAGCTAACACTAATAGTCTTATAATATTCATTTATACATTTTTATCTCAAAACTTAAGAAAATTCTACATAAGAAGCATTCAATTAGCAAAATTTATAGGTGAGTATGTGTAGTTACCCATAAGTGCATGGTCTCATGGCCACCACATGTAGTGTAATGCCCCTAAAAATATAACCTAAAATAGGCAAAAATGGTAAATTTAATAGTGGAAAATGGCCTAAAGAATGGTTTGCTTAAACTATTCCACAATCTGTTCCAAATGAGGAGAGAGAGTTAACTTTGCATAGACAGAAAACTGAAAGGGGTAGCCAAACGGTTTGGGCTAACTATTTGCCAAACCGTTTTGACCCGGCAGGATTTTAAAATTAAGTGTATTTGAGTCGGCACCCACAATTCTAAACCGTCTGAGAAACCTTCCTAGACCTTTCCAACATAAATCTTAACCCAACACTCTTGGATTTCTATATATTTCATGTTGGGACAACCCATTAGGACGTTTTTTGAGTTAAAGGAAATTTAAAACGAGGTAAATCGCTAATCTTAGATGAGATTCTTGAGTTTTAAAGTGGATTTAGTGTGGATTGTGTGGGATTGGTGCAAGAATGTTGAATGTTTGAGTTTCTAACATATTCTTGGTGAGATTGAGAGAGGATTAAGAGATGGTTGTGTTTAATTTTAAGGATTTGTATTTTAAGAGTGCAAGATTGTGAGATTAAGTGGAATTTGTGTTTAATGAATAAAATATGAGCAACGTGGGAGGATTTTTAGAGTTAACTCGGATAATATACAATAATGTGGGAAATATGGTTCTTTGGTTAAGAGAATAATTAGGGTTTGCCTAATTAAAGTCCTAAATGACTTAATTGATATGTGAAGTATTTTATTTACATATTTTTATGATAATGATGTCATAGGAAGAGAGTTGTGAGATTCAAATCAGATTTGAGGATAGAGATGACTTCGAGGAATTTTCGAGGTAAGTGCATCAAATGTCACTTACCATTGTAGGTTTTGCATCTATATGGTTAAGCATACTTGATTAATGAGCTTGTCTATGAATGTGTGAATTGGTTAGAAAAATAAGTGCAAAGTGTGTTATTGTTGGTATGTGAGATTGATAGTGATTATAAATGTTTGATTTATTATGGCTTGGGTATTGATGTGTTATGATGATGATATTTGTGTATTGTGGAATTTGTAGAGATTGATATTTCATTGAGACATGAATGGAATCATTTGTGAAATGGTTTAATATGTGTTCGATGGTATTTATTGGCATAATGTTGATTATGAGGATTATGGATGAATGGTAATGGCAAGTCATCCTTTTCTTATAATATGTTAGGAATTTGATTAATGAAACCATTTCCCTAAACATTCCACATCTAGAACATTTTAAGGAGGTCAAAACAGGATTAGTAATAGTTTCCCAAAATTATTACCAAGACCGTTCCACTTTCAGAACATTTTTAGAAAGGACCGAACGGGTTTTGGAACAGTTTACTGAAACCATTCTTAAAACCATTCCACTTTTGGGGACTTTTAAAGGGATCAAAACGGGTTAGGAAACAGTTTAGTTAAATGGTTTCCCAAACCGTTTTAGTTCTAGTGCAATTCAGAATAAGGGAAAACGGGTTGGGAAACAGCTTACATAAACCGATCTACAGACTGTTCCCGACTAAATGACAGTGACAAATAAATAATTTGAGAAGAGGAAACATTAGAGTTGTTGACCTAATTCTTGTAAACTAGGAAAAGAAGTACGAATAAGAATTCCCTTACATTGGATAATGATCAAACTGTTATTTAAACAAGATAATGACTATGATGTACTTTTGGAATCCATAAGAGCTTGCTACATATAACATACTTTACCAATTAGTACTTATGCATTAGCTACCTTGGTAAGTGATCTAGTTGTATTACTCACAATGTGTGTGTGTTTGTGTTGTGTGCAAGTTTAGGAGGATCTCCACGAGGAAGGTCGATTGAGAATGTTTTGAAACAAACATAGATAGTGTTGTAGGAAATTTTAAATAACCTGTTTAGCTGGATGCATTGTGTTTTAAAATCCACCCATAAAAATTTTCATTGTTGAGTATTCTTACTATAATTATCAAAAAAAAATATCCATGTTTTTGAACTAATTAAAATAAATAGTATTTAATTTTTGGTATCACACGTAGTCTCACTTGTGATGTAGACAAACACATAGTTAGCTGTGGCTACACATGGTCCTGGCCACCACGCATAGTCTTACCATGTGTAATCATCAATAATTCATAATAGCAAAAAAAGAGAAAAAATGTTGGGTATTGGTCATTCCTAATGCTAACCTCTATGGTGCAGAATTTCAAAATTTTTAGGCTAGCCTTGCAGCAAAATCTTTAAACTATATAAATTGAGGAGTTGGATTAAGAAACTTTACCCATTTTCTTGGTTATGATTCACGTGTATTAGTGGTGTTGATGTTGATGGACTACCCTTGAGTTACTCCCTTTTACCCTCACACATGTCTTGCATGAATTGTGCAAGATATCGCTCTTAATTCTTGACTCTTATTGAGAACCTACAAGACAGTGGTATGAAACCAATATAAATGTGTACTTATTGTAACTTTGCTTCCCCAAGTAGTGCATCTATGTGTGTAACCCTATGCTCATGCTACAACCTATTTATAGACTCACATAGCTAATCAGTTACTGTTAAGTGGGATTAAGGTTTTCAAAATTCTGATGACATTCTTTCAGAGTTATCCTGCCTTGAAAGGACTATAAAAATTAAACCATAATGACTTATGAAAGCCACTTAAATGTGGTTTATGGGGCTTATAGGTAGGTCACACGTATTGGCCTATTAGGGTTTGGGAACTACCCAAAACTACCTAATAACCCCATATTTTTGTATTTTTAACTTTACAAAAAATCTACTTTGGTTATAACTATAAGGTGTTGCCCAATAGACTCATAATGGTATGGCTTACACTACAGTATGTATGCTTGGGCCACTGGATTAAAATTGTGAGTCGACGGCCCATTATGCGGCTACTAGGCAAAATTCACCAACCAACAAAACATGTGGTGTATTATTGTATTTTTAATTCGATGACAAATCTACTCAGGCTATGATAGTAAGATTCGGCCCAATAGAATCAAGATACATTGCCCTATTATGTAGTATTATTTTTGTCCCATAGTTTTCCAATTCGAAAATTACCATTTAGTTCCTGCAACCAAAAATACAAGGGGTGCGATCCAGTATGCCTATTTTTCCTTTTGTATTAACATATAAAATTCCAATAAATATTATTAACCTTTGATATGCTTAACCTAAGTAAATGGAACTCAACACTTATTAAATTTACTGTCTAGTAACTTATATGATCCTTCGCATTAATATCTTGACAGTATAAGACATGATGTAACACCCCAAAATTTACGTAAAATACTGTATTTTAATTAAATATTAAAATAAAATACGAGGAAAATGCTAGAAAATTTTTCGCGAATTATTTTAAAATAATAAATTGGGTGGAAATATAAAATTTTTAAGAATTAAAAAAAATGTTTAAGTCGATCGTGAAAGGAAAACGGCAACAAATATATTATTACGAAGGGGGGAGTTAAGTCAATTACTCACGTTCATTTAAATATATAATTGTTAAGAAATAAATAATGGGAATATAAGGACAATTATATTTAGGTGATGAATTTCGAAAATTTCGAAATCAGAATTTTATTTTGAATCGGGGTCAAATAAATTATGACGCAAAGTGGACCCAATACGACTTAAAAATTTAAAAACCTCACTATACCCTCCAGTCATCCGACCAAGTCCCACCTATTTCTCAATTCATGGTCTTCTTCCCCCCCACTCTTCATTTCTTCCTTCCTCAACGAATCTTTCTTCTTCTTCCTTTTCTTTTACAATTTTTCTTCCTCAATTTACAATCTTCATTCTCCTAGCAGAACTCTTGAGGTTTGGAGTTTAGGAATTCATTGGAGAATTTGGTTTTTGGTAAGTTTTCTTGAGTTTGTTTTGAATTCCCGTTTTACATAAATGTGGATTTTCAAAGGAGCATAACTTGGTCATTTTAGCTCCAAATTGAGTAAGAAATGGTTCTTTGGAAAGCTTAGTATGTGTAATAAGCATTTGTAACAAATTTTGGTGATAATTGGTGGTTTAGGTAGCTGAAAATAATGTTTAAAGATGGGTGGTTGAGAATGACGAAAATGGGAGTTTGGTTTGTTTAGGTTGAACATTTTGTTTAGTTGTTTAGGAAAGAATTTAGCAACATTGTTTAGGTTATGAAATCATTAATTAAATGGGTAGTAAATGAGGAGAGGAAAACTAAAAATGCATTTGGAAATTAATGAATAAAAATGGAATTTATGAGGAAAAGAGAAAAGATGTGAGAAAATA
>CANYCX010069171.1:0-13085 GCA_948193385.1 Breynia disticha f. nivosa
ACATTTGAGTGTCATAAAATAATTGCACATAATTTCGTGAATAAAATAAATGTAATTGAAATATGAAGTTTTGAATTATAAAAAAAATAAAGTAATATTAAGAAGAATATGTTGAGAATATTCTATTTGGTGTTAAAAAATAAAGTTGCTGATTGGAGAGTATTTTTCTAAACTTACTGCATTTTAATGTCAACTTACTGCATTTTAATATTTTAGATTGGAGATGACCTTAGCGTGAAAGTTAAATCCCTTAACCGTTGAATTACGGACCATGGTTGAAAGTGAAAATGACTTGTGATCCATCAAAAGGGCAGATAACATGCAGCCGCATTCTCTCTCTCTCTCTCTCTCTCTCTCTCTCTCCCATCAGACTATATTTGGTAGTATAATCTCTCTCTCTCTCTCCGTCCAGAACAAGTCGTCGAATCTCCTTTCATTAGAGAGGTTGTTGGGGTCCTGATAACAAAAGCAGGTCCCATAAACACTCACATCCACACCAAACTTTTCCATATCTACGCATTCAACATCTTATCACCCACACTAACATATATATCCACATCCATCTTTCTCAATCTCTCTCTTTACTATTTGTTTTTCATAGATGTGAAGCAATACCAATCTCAAGTCATGAATTCTATTCAATTTTAAGCTCTTTCTTTTATTGGGTATCTCTCTTTCCCTTAACGGGTTGATTTTGCTTTCATGTAAATTTGTTGTCTTTGTCTTTTTTTTTTTCAATCTTTTCTCGTGTGGATTTGAGTTTTTATTTTTTCCCCGTTTTTGCAGGTTTGTTGAGTATTTGATGGTAATGTAATGTGTTGAGTGGTGCTTTGTTTTCTTGATAATTCTGCTATGGATTTGTCATTGGAGAGTAAGTTTTCAGCTTTTTTTCATTGTTTTACTTTAGATTGGTGATAAATTTATGTGTTTACTGTTTCATTTGTCTCTGTTTATAAAGGTTGTTTCTTTGCATGAATTTTTCATATCAGTTGTTGTCAATTAAAAGATTTCTAGCTTTGATTGTGATCATAATTACTTGAGTATTCACTAAAGTTCTTGGTTTCTGGAATTATTAAAAGATTTTCCTTTTTCTGGTATTTTATTGCAGATATGGTTTTGGATTATTGATCAATTTTTGCACATTCTTCATTCTTTTTTTTAATGTTTTTCCAGAAAAAATGTTTAGGTGGGTGCATTATTGAGTTTGGTAAACTGCATGTTGTAAATTAATGGAAGCTGAACGTGTTTAACTATCCAATAGGTTAAATTGTTTCATATTGGCGTGCCAATGTGAATGAATGTGACAGCTCTCCTCATATATGATGCATCGAACTCTGTGCAAAAGAAAACTGATGTGCAGAAAATATTTTTATTAAACGCAAGTCAACTCTTCCTTTTTTGTATGTATTTTGCTGTTATAGCTTATGGTGTTCATGTTAGTTATAGTCGAAATAATTTTGGTAGACGGAAATAAATTATATAAAGGCCATGCTTCTTCAATGAATCCTCTGTTTGTTTGCTGATGATATTTTTTCTTTTTCTCGATTGTAGAACTTGCATATGATGCATCAAAATGCCGCACCATGGATGAAAGGAGAGAAATTGTGTATCAGTTATCTGGCTGGGGTGGTGCTTCTAATTTGCTACAGTCATGGAGTCGTCAGGATATCTTGAAGGTATTATGTGCAGAAATGGGAAAAGAAAGGAAATATACTGGCTTGACAAAGTTAAAAATTATAGAGCACCTTCTGAGAATTGTATCTGAAAAGAAATCAGAGGAGTCAGGGCCTAAGAAAGATATGGAGGTTGGAGAATCCCCTGTCTCATCCCAGAGAGCTAACAAAAGGCAGAGAAAAATTGAAAACCCCTCTCGACTACCATTTCCTGTTAGCTCTCAAACAACAAACGATGCTACCAGTGATTGGGATTATAATTCTTACTGCAAAAACTCAGCTTGCAAAGCTATCTTAAGGCAACATGATTCGTTTTGCAAGAGGTGTTCGTGCTGCATATGCTGTAAATATGATGACAACAAGGATCCTAGCCTTTGGCTAACTTGCAGCTCGGAGCCTCCATATGAAGGGATTGCATGTGGGATGTCTTTCCATCTTGAATGTGCCTTAAGACATGAGAGTTCTGGCATTGGAGAAAATGGACATTATGGCAAATTTGATGGAAGCTTTTGCTGTGTAGCATGTGGCAAAGTAAATGATTTACTTGGGTAAGTACTTTTTGGTTCTATGTTACTCCATCTTCATTCTTACAGTACATTCTTACAGTACTTTTTTGAACTACTGCAATAAGAGAAAGCTGGACAGATTTCTTGACCCACTTTTTGTTGTTATTTTGATTTATCCAGATGCTGGAGAAAACAAATGGTGATGGCCAAGGATACTAGGCGGGTAGACATACTATGTTATCGCATTTCCTTGAGCCAGAAGCTTCTGAATGGTATGGTGAGATATGAAAAGCTTAAAGTGATGGTTGACGAAGCAGTGGGGAAACTTGAAGATGAAGTGGGTCCATTGACTGGTCTGCCTGTGAAGATGGGTAGGAGTATTGTCAATAGGCTTTCCTCAGGACCAGATGTTCAGAAAATTTGTGCTTTAGCTTTAGAGGCACTTGAAGAAATTCATGGAAAACCTGTGTCACATCCACAGTCTCGACCAGCGGTGGAAGAAATTCATGGACCAAATCTGATGTTCCGGCCAAAAACATCGACATCTGAGCACCTTATTAATCATTCAACTTCTATTGCAGATTCCAAATATATTGTTCCTTCCATAGTGAGGTTTGAAGATGTTGGAGCAACTTCACTTCTTGTGGTGATTGGTTCTGAAAGTGTTCCACAAGATGGAGTTTCTTTCTATGCCTTGTGGCACCGCAAAGCTGATGAGAGGACTTATCCCGCAGAACCAACATGCAGAATTTTTGTCCCAAATACAAAGTTCACAATCACAAGCTTATCACCAGCTACAGAATACCAATTTAAGGTTGTTTCTTTTGACGGTACTAGAGAATCAGGCATGTGTGAAGTTCACTTCTCAACTGATGGTAAAGATATTCCCAACTGTGGCGGGGTTGCAGAAAGAAGTCAGAGCCCCACTACCAACTGTAGCAGCCTTTCAAATCCATCTTCTGTGGAAGATGAAACTAATACTTGTACTCCATGTGGCGATCAGATTGTCAACCGACAAGACAGCTATAGTACTTATTGCAAGGAAATTGATAAACTATGTTCTCTCAATATGGCCAACAATGGTGCAATCCCAGGCACAGGAGGACCTACGCAGGCAGTGCCAGTGTTAGGGAGGGAACATAATTTACGGTCTGTTAGCTCTCAGCCTGATTTTAATTTACAAAAACCTGAAAATGAACAGTTTAGTAATGGGCCTAGCGTTGATGAAATGAGCATTGACAGTGGTTCTGATGCTCCTGGTCAGACCGGCATGGAATGTGTGCCATTTGTGGGCAACTCGGAAACTACCTTGCCCATTACCCCATGCAAGTTGGAAATACTCAAGGATTTGCCAGGGAAAAAGAGAGGAAGTGGAAAAAAAGATGAGCCCCAACATGGTAGCACATCAAAGAAGAGATTTGGGGAAATGCAAGATGAGGAGTGTACAGAAAATGGTGTCTCGGAGAACGGTTTTGAGTATTATGTGAAAGTGATAAGATGGTTGGAATGTGAGGGACACATTGAGAAGAATTTTAGGCAGAAATTTCTGACATGGTATAGCATAAGAGCAAGCGCTCAAGAGATTAGAGTCGTGAAGGCATTTGTTGATACGTTTATAGAAGAACCTGCCGCGCTTGCAGAGCAGCTCATTCACACCTTTTCAGAATGTATTTCCAACAAGAAATCATCAGTCGTACCCGCAGGTTTCTGCATGAAACTTTGGCATTAACAAAGCCTTATCATCACCAGTCCTCAGACTTTGTGCAGCAGTCATTCTTTTAGACTAATTAACATTCTTCATTGAGAGTATCGTCACTGTATTCATTGTCAGTTGTCAGCAGTTGCTATTCTTCTCACGTAAGAATGTAAGAATTCATTATTTATACTAGTTCATTTCAATTCATTTACATTATTCAAAGATTCTTTTTTTTTCTTGATTGTTTATGAATCTGTAATAAGTTGATTCTGAGTTTGATTTGGCAGCATTATTCCATGAAATTGATTGCACAGTCGATTAAATTGGATGGAAAATGAAGGTCTTGTTATGGTTTGCTTTGAGATTAGTCTAAGATGCTGTACTTCTTGATGGTTGATTCGAATGACCCATTTGTGGATTTTGTTTTCATAACACTGCTCATGTTTTGCTATTTTTTAACTTCCATTCGGTTTGTACATTTATATAAGAACAAATGAATTAAAATAATTTAAATTTTATACCTTTTATCAAAAAATAATCTGTTTTTTGATTTGCATTAAGGTCATCCTGAACTATTAATCTCATATCAAAATTAGTATGTTGTTAGTTATATATTAAAAAAATATTAAATGTGCACATGTGGTAGCTTTTTTAAATACATGGATGACATGAATTCTTTGTTGGCAATATATTTTTTACTTATAAGTTCCAATAAAAAGATACACAGCATTAATTCTGTCAAAATCATATGAAAAATAAGTACGAGTGGGATGGTAGAGGTGAAATAATATGGATAAATTGGTACAGATGTATATGAAAATAAAATTGAAAAGAAGAAATTTCAATATTATTAGAAAGATAACTAGTCATAGTACCCGCGCGATACAGCAACATGATGTATACTATAATAAAATTAATTTATATTTTTATATAAATTATTTTATATATAAGAAAAAATTAATAGAAATATATACAATATAAAAATAATGCCATGCATTCTTTTATTGGAACTCATAGGTGAAAAATATAGCCCAAGAACCTTATATTGTAATAATTATATAAAAGAGTATCTTTTGAAACACTATCTACTAAAATAACATGTTAATTTTGATTTCATCTTAAATGACATATTTTAAAATTTATTTTTCAGAAATGATAGTTTCAATAAATTATCTCAAAAAAAATAGCATTATGATTTTATTTTCTATTATGACATGATTTTTTATTCAGAAAATATTTTTTATTTGAGTTATGAGATTTTTTTTGATATTCAAATTTTGAATTAAGCTTTAAATTCTACAAATTTAGGGATTCATTGCCCTTTATTTTGATAAGAGTAAGGACATATTTATCAATTTTTAAATTTTAAATTTTAAAAATAAAGTCTAGCCAAATTAAGCTGATTCTTTCCTTGTTTTGAGGAGATTGAAATTAAGTGTTACTCTCTCTCCCCACTCTCCAAAACTGCACGATAGATCTCTCCACTTTAGAGTTTTTGTAAAGAATTTTTTTTTTGAACAAGAATGGTGAGAACTAAACAAATGGCTCCCAAAATGAAGAGGAAAAATGTCGATGTCGAAGAAGATTACTCCCCAAGCGAACAAGACGACGACCAGCAATCGCATGAAGTATGTTCTCCATGTTTTTTTCATTTTTCTGTTAATTTTTGTGGGTTTTTTTAGAGTCGTGTGGTTTTGTAATGTGTTGAGTTAGCAGAGTTTTAACTTGCAAATGATTGAATGTGGGGTCTAAATGTGCCTAAAAGTTTTGGGATTCCACTTTTTCAAAACATGAACGAATGACGAGTGATTGTGAAAACCGTGAGCCTTTTTGTGTCTAGGTTTAGTGGGTTTTGCTTGGTTTATGATTTTGTCCAGTTGATTGTTGAGAAATGGTTTAAGGTTTTGTATAAGGCAAAATTGAATGCCTTTACTTTTTTTTGTAATTTTTGTGTCTATTTGTTTCTGGGCTTCTGTTTTTTTATACATTTTTTTATTTGTTTTCCACACGTTATACTGTGTATGTTTGTGTATGTTTGATTTTGTTATTTTTGAGTTGATGATTTAAATTAACCTTTGTAAACGATTCCATTCGTGTTCTTAAATTTTTCTCTAGGATATCTGGGTTTATTAGGTCCAATTCGGGTAATGAGTGTCTAAATTTACCTAATGTTTTTTGGGATTTCATGGATTAGGAGATGAACAAATGCAATAGAATCAGATCGTTGTGAGTCTTGTTGTGTCCAAAATTAGTGAATTTGTGTTAGAATATTTGGACTTTGAATAAAGATTTTTTTGTATGCTTATTGGTATGGTGTCGTTTTTTTTCCAGTTTTTGACGATTATTTTTGTGTCTTTTATGTTTTTTTTGGCTTTTTTCAGTTGAGATGTTAAGTAGTCATGAGTCTAATTGTGTTCTCAGAATATTTGTCATTGTTTATAAGTTCTTTTTTCAGAAGATGAATGATTGTTGTAGAGTGAGAAGATTGAGAGTCTTATCATATATAGGACTAGTAAGTTTTTGTTAGAATGTCAACTTTGCTTGGTTTATGACTTTTGTCTAGTTAATTGTTGTACTTGTTTTGGAATTTTTTTATTTCAGAATAGAATGTTTGCACTTTGTTTAGGGTTTAGGGTTTGTGAACTTTGCTTGGTTTATGATTTTTTTCTAGTTAGTTGTTGTACTTATTTTGAAATTTTTTATTTCAGAATCGAATGTTTGCACTTTGTTTGTAGATTTTGTGTCTACTTGTTGCTAGTTTTTTTTTCATTTATTGAATATCATTTTTTATGTCTATTATGTTTGTTTTTACTTTTTTTCAGTTGTGATGCTTCTTAGACATGAGTCTAATGATATTATCAGAATAAGTGACAATATTAATAAGTTCTTTTGTCAAGATATATTTTTTTAAAAAAATAATTGTATTCTCTGACTATTTGATGGTGTTGTAACTTTATTGTTTTGATAATTTTATCAATGTTGATGGTGTTGTAACTTTATTGTTTTGATAATTTTATCAATGTTTACTTTGTTTGCTAAGTCTATTTGTATGCAATGAATATTTTTAACCCCGTGGTGTCCTAAAATTGTATGTATATTTGGATCTTATGGGTCTAATTGTTTTCTATTATCGTAGGTGCACTCGTCAAAAAGGTCAAAGTTGACAAGTTGGTCTCGAAGTGTGAAGGGAAACATAAAGTTTTGACGGGGGAAAAGAATCATGTCTAAATGTGTTTTGATTTGGTTGTCATATGTTTTATGTTTGAATTTTGTGCTAGATTGTACATTTATATTAATAAGAATATTTGTAAGGTTTTGGATACATTTAGATTTGTTTTCGTAAAAATGCTTATTTCTATTTATTTTAATTGTATCTTTATATGTTTTTTAATTTTCAATTTTGTGTCAAAATGTATCTTAATTTCTTACTATTTTATGTATTTAATTTTTAATTTATCATGTCTTTGAGCTTTTTTTCAAAACTTTAGATTTATATAATTGTTTATGGTTATACTTTAGAGATTTCTTCGTCTGTTATATTTATTCTGAATTTTTGTAAGAACTTATGAGTCTATATGTGTCTGTTTTTTATTCTAATGTTAGCACAAATCTTCCCTATTAATATGTCAAAATCATCTCATATTCCGTCATATTGAAAGCAGTACCTTAGTTTTTTTCATTTTATGCTAAACATAAAAAATGTGTATATTTGTGTTTAAAAACTTACCTTTATTTTTGTATCTCGATTCCTTTGAACTTTTTGTGCATGTAGAGTGAAATTTTGGATTTTGGTAGTGTCCTTGTTTGTTCAAGAGAGATGTTTGAGTGATAATTTTGGCGGGGAAGGATTTTTTGATTCTCAATATCTGTTTTGGTATTTTAAACATAATAATAGTCATGTCTTTTATGATAAGACTATTTATTTTTCAAAATTCGAAGGCAATAATTTCAAATGTAACTACACTCCTTAATTTGTGCTTTTATTTAGATACTTTTTTTTCAAATAATAACGATTTTGCTGACTTTTTTAATTTCACAAATGGTACTTATTTTGAAATTAAAAAGATATGCCATTTAGGTTAAAGTTAAATGAAATTATGTCAATCATGTAGTTCAAGTTTTGTGATGACATATATGTATATACACTTTAAAAAGATACCACTTATGTAATTTTCCCTCTTATATTGCCAACAAAGTGTCCATGTCATCTATGTGGAACTCAAATTTAAAATCCCTTTTTCCTGTTAAACAATATAATTTAAGAAATGATATAAAAAAGATCTTTGAAACAAGGAGAGCGAAAATATATAAACGCTATATATATATATATATATATATATATATATATATACAAAACCTCGGCCCAACCTGTTCATTTTCAAAATAAAAAAACAAGCGAAAGCAAAATAGTTTGAAAAACATTCAAACTCAAATCTGCGTGTATATACAAATGTACAAAGTACAAAACATGAAAAACATCTCTGGAGCTAGACCTCAGACGTATATCGCAAGCAAAACTCTGATCACCGCTATCTCTGTCCCAAAGTAGCTACCTATGATCTGCACATCATTTAAACAAACACGGGGTGAGTATTTAATATACTCAGTAAGTATTCTTAGCTTTATTTAGATAAAATGATGTGCAAGGGAAAAATACAAATTAGCAAGAGGATGTGCCTAACTTCTTTCTCCCTATAGCACCATATTATACCAGCAAACATATCCATTCAATTCACACAGAATATCTAACCACACAGGTTATATACACTCAATTTAGAACACAACATCAAAATCAATTATTGATATGTAAAGCGCAAAATATAGCAATAAGCTATCTACATATCAATTCAATCTCATACATAAATCATCTTGTTCACACAAAACGTCAAGATAGCACACATCAACATTTCGATCTCACAGATCAATATCCACACAGGATAGCACACGACAATCATGAACCACACAGGTTTTATATCACAAAGATATCTATAATCCACATAGAATCTCATTTAATTTTGCACACAGCAATCAGATCACACAGATCTCATAGCATTATCTGAATGCAAATGTATGCAATGTCAATGTTAATGCAAATCCACACAGGATGACCCTAGATTATTGTCCTCTGTTCCACACAGGAGAGGATACCTCTGTACCATACAGGAGAGGTTAGGCACACAGCTTGAGCACACAGCTCGTAAATACGGACAACACACAGCAAGTCCTTATCCACACAGGAAATTTATCCACATAGGATATCCACACAGGAATCATAGCCACACAGGCATCGTGTCACACATATGCTTATGTAATACGTGAATGTATGAATGACATTTGTATCAATACATATCGCAAAGTACAAAGCATAGCTCACATAGAGCGTATAATATACATCACAAGTTTATATTTATCATAAAAACATACCACACAGGTATAACTATCATCAATGTATCACTATCAACTTCATGTCAACATTTATTAATGTAAGCAATACATGTTTTTCAACAATCAACTATACATCAACCGTATGTCAGCTATATATCAACTAAGGCATATATGTGTCAATCATATATCAACCACGACATATAGCCAAAATACATACCAATTTCATTCATATTAATGAATCCACAAGTCAAGAATTCAATTCAAGCCTTTTAACAATCTTTAACTTTGAACTCAAACCATAAAATCATGTTCAACCTACTAGAATAGATGAAATCAACCCTAAATCAACTAATTCATCTCATTTTCAACTTGATTCATCTAAATCTAGCAATCCTGAACTCACAACGTTATAGGCCAAACATATTGATATATATCTATATATAAGCCTAGAAATCGACATTCCCGCTCATAAGAAATAGTCTTACGAATGATTTTAGTAAGCGTAAGAACACTTACCTCGAATATAAGCAAAATCGGCACTCTAAACACTGACTCAAAATCCCCTCGCTCATCATACAGATCCTCCTGTACGAAATTAATCATATATAATTCATTAACTATCAACATTCATATTGATTCTATACTTAGAATCATCAAAACATCATTTAAAAGCTTAATTCATCCAATTCCAACAATTTCCTTCATGAACAAATCTTCCTAAACTCCATCCTTATGATTTACATCTTCTCAATCTTATACAATAAGTTATTCAACTTCCATTCAATCAACAACATGTTTTCCCAGCAACAATTTTAGTTCAAACACATTCAATTATCAATTCAAAGAATAAACCCTTATATGTTCTTTTAAACCAACTATTATGTTGAAAAAAAATATAAGTTTACGAAACATCGGGATAATCCTCACCTCTTCACTTACCTAATTTATCTCAGAACCAAAAGAACACCATGGGAGCTTAGAGAAGAAAGGTTTTGGTCAGAGAAAGTAATTTTGGTTGATTTTCTTTTGAGATCTTACATCCTAAGTTGAAGGTAAGGTATTATGGTTTAATTATGGTTGATTGAAAGTTGATAGTTAGTTGTTTTGCTGAAATATATAGTTGGTTTGTATTGAATTCTTATTGTAATTGAAGGATTTGAACTGAGATTTGATGACTTTCATATTAGAGAATAATTAGGATGAGTTTTGTGGAAATTTGAAGGAAGAAGGGCATAAACCTAAGGTTTATGTAAAGTTGACAATTGGTTGACATTAAGCTGGAATGTGTTTATATTGATTGGAATAGTTGCTGGAATTGATGTAATTAAGTGTAGGAAATTGAATTAATCATTATGAAAGATTTAGAGATGGAATTGAGGAAGATTGGACTTAAAAAGGAATTATTGGAAATGTTGACATATAGTTGATTTATGGTTTCCAAAGGATGTTTTAATGATTCTAAAGTTAGAATCAATGCTTGAATTAGATAGTAATGTATTATATATGGTTGATTTCGTACAGGAGGATCTGTACGACGATTGGGAGATTGTTGAGCTATGTTGAGTGTTGGTTTTTGCTTTGTTTAGAGGTAGGTGTTCTTACGCTTACATATTGATTCGTACTTTGTTGTAGGCTATTCTATTTAATTAGAAATGCCTATAATGAAATGTTGAGATGTTAGATAAAGTTAGTGAATATGAGAACGGTGTGTTTGATTGTGAATGTTACGAAATGTTGATTGATTGTTTGTTTGATTATAAGCTTGGAAAGCTTATTATATATGATACGCATTTTGGTATGTTATGTTCTTTGGAACATTAATACAAATGGTATATGTGATTGTTTGGCATGTTGTTTTACTTGTCTTATTGTTCATTTTTATGAACGTTATTCATTGAATTTTTGTATGCTCTGATTGATATTTTGACGTTTGGTTAATATTTGTTTGATTAACATGCTCCAGAGATATTATTTGATAATTATACGTGACTGAGGTTGCGATATTGTGTTATATGATTGCTGATTGAGCATGTTGAGCATACATGAGTTATAATATGAGATATGAGTGTATTGATCATTCATTGTGTTGCATTATTGTGTGACACTGCGATATGAGATACAGGCAGGGTCTGATGATTCCGGGCAAGAGCTCGATGCCGGTCTGGGACCGATGATTCCGAGAGAGATCTCAATGCCATACTAGGTACGATGCCGGTCTGAGATCGAGGAAAAAATGATCTGAAAAGAAAAGAAAAGAAAAAGAAAGACCCCGGGGCAGACATTTGCATGTGATTGCATCGCATTCATATGCATTTGAGTCACATTCATACTTAGCATTTATGATTACTACTGATTGAGTTATGAATGCTTTATTGATGGTTTGAGATTTGTTTGATTACTTTATATGAATTATAAAGTGATAGAATTTGTTATAGAGTTTATTTGATATGTTGTCGATTCTGAAATCATGTTTCGTGATGGTATTGATATGACATATTCTTGTGTGCGAATGATTATTTGAATTGATTGAGTTGTTTGATTAGGTTAGAGGAGGATCGTTTTCCGAGATGAGATATTGATTGTCCCTGTGCACATTTAAAATTTACGAATCAATTATAGCGTACGAAGCTTACTGAGTATTGTAAAACATACTCACCTTTGTTTATGTATCTAAATGATGCACAGGACGCAGATAGCTGCTACTGGACCAGAGCTGCGGTGATCAGATCTTCTGTCAGAGCTTGCGGTTGTCTGAGGTCGAGCTCCACTGTTCTGTTTTTGCGTGCTTTCAGTTTTGACTTTGTACATATTTGTACATATCTTGTATATGATACTATTTTCAAACTTCTTTTGTTGTTTCCGCTGAAAAAATGTTTATGTTGCGACTGTTTTGGGCCCGAGAATATTATAAAATGTTATTTCATTTTCTTCCTCCTCGTATTTTTCTCTGATTTCACTCTGATTTTTTATTATTATATAAAGATTATTGATTATCAGAAAAATGAGTATTAAAAAATGAGTTTCACACTACTGCTATTTATTCTAAATGAAATAACAAACTCGCTGGCTCCTACTACTCTCAACTCTTATTCAGAACAAACTCCTAACCATAATAAAACTCTCTCTCAACCAACTCTTCTTACTTATCTGCTTTAATTGATATTATTTATCTGCTTAACTACTTGCTCCAGGCTCTCGGCCCAGCTCCTTACGTGCTGTGCTTGTTTCTTCTCTTTCCTGCTGTAGACAAAGGAGGAGAACCTATCACAAAGTAATCAAGAGGATGATTTGTGGAGTTGTTATGGAGTCTATTTGATCACATTTCAATTTAGTTTCAATGAAACATGACTGATTATAGTTTCATTGTATTTTAGTTAGTTTAAGTGCTATTTTTTCTATTTAATCATGATTCTAAGTTTTAGGCATGTTTTTAGAGTCATGTAGTTCAGTTTGTAATCGTCTGTAGTGATTAGTGATAATCAAGGCATGTGACTTTTTGAGTAATTTTCAGAGATTCAGAGTGTTTTACACTCAATATGAAAGTTGTATTGTAATCGTATGTATTTAATTAATGAACACGTTTATTTTGCTGTGTGTGAGACTAAAACCCCAGCCTTAACTCTCTTCTTTCTCTCTTTCAAATTTTTGCTCTCTTAGTTGACTGCATTTTTTCTAGAAATTACGACACACACATTCTTATGTTCTCGATGTTCTTGTACCAAACTAGAATTTTCTCAGAAACTAGCAGTCCCAATAATAAATTGTCCCTTAATGTTTTTAACAAATCAAAGTACAACGAAATCAGAGGCTTTATCGCAAAAAAAA
>CANYCX010069228.1:0-11391 GCA_948193385.1 Breynia disticha f. nivosa
TTCAAATTGTTTATTTTTTCGATAAGAAAATATTTTATATTTTTTATTTCAATTCACATAATAATAAGCATTATGATGCACATGATTTTGAATAAATAAACATACAAACTAGGTTAAAAATAAGAAATATGAATTATGTGTTTATTTATAATTGTCATTAAATAAATTAAATTTAATCATTTGATAATTTTTTTATACATTTAGTTTACATGTTTTAATTTACATATTAAAATATTTTAAATATTTATTTTTAAATTCTTAATAATTAACGTTTATAAATATTTGTATTTTTGTCGAGTTAAATTTACCTTTTAAAACAGTTTTTAATGCCGAAGAAACAAATCAACCCATTGACTATTTAAATTTATCTAATTTCGTGTTATATCGTCTCTTGTTTTCCTATATTGTTATTTCGAAAAATTAAGAGAATGTTCATTTTTGTGTTTTCAATTGTAAGAATGTCAGCGTATGTTTGTTCATTTTTGTTTATGCCAGTTCAAAGTTCGTCAATTATATGAATGTCCGATTTTAAATTTGCAATTGTAAAAATGTCAGATTATGTGTTTAGTGTTCATTTTTGTTCATTTTTCAAGAGAATAAAAAAGTGACATTTTTGCATTTTAAAACATGAAATCGAGCATTCATACAATTGATGAACTAGAACCTGACAAAAAAAATGAATAAAAATACACTAATATTTTTATAATTTTAAACTCAAAACGTCATTATTTACCTAATTATCTTTTCTTATTTTTGTCGAGCATAAAATGGATCATAGGTTAATAAAACTCCACACCCGTTTATAATTTGACATATGTTTATAATTTTAATTTTTTACTTTATAATTATTTGACACTTGATAATCTTTTGTTTTAAACAGAACTTCGCACAATGTGTTATGATACATTGATACTCTATTAATTTATTAATTTATAAATATTTTCAAATATTCTATTTTTTATTTTCATTAAGTAATTTTTTTCAAAATAAATTAGTACATTTAGGTTTAGAAAATAAAATATAGAGATTTAAAATCTGGACAATATTTTTAATTTCTTATATTTATTTTTTTATTTGCTTAAAATAATTCGTAAAAAAATATATTATAGCTTTAAATGATAAAAATAATTCACTAACAATATATTTTTAGTAACCAATTTTTTTTTAAAAATTTATTTATTTTTTATAATTTAAATATTTCAATTATTTTTTATAAATAATTTAATAAATATATATATATTATATCTTAAATTAATAAAAATAATTTGATCGTAAATAATATACATTGCTTCGCTATGTCAAACTAACTTCATAACATATGCAGAAAATTTTCAAAAACTATGGATCCACACGCGTACGTGGGAAAACGCACGGAGTACAGAAGGCGCCAAGCCAAAACCCCATCCTAATTCCTAAATTCCAACTCCTCACTCAGCTCAAAGCAAATCCATTTGCTATCCACAATGTCAATACTACTTCCATTTCACTTCCTCGCTTCGATTCACTTCTTTCTTTCTTCATCACAACCTTAACTCAGTTCTTCAATCTAAGATTGACAATTTGCCCTTATCATCATCATCCAATACTTCATTATTACGACGCCTCGAAACGACTTTCGCTTCAACAGCTTCATGGGTGTCTCCGAGGCATTGCCTCCCCCCCACCACCATGTCCTTACTCCTTCTTCCTTTCTGGGTCCCGAAAGATTTTTGCCTCCGTGAGTTCTTTTGCCTTTTTTTACTTCATTGGTTAATGTTATATTGTTGTTAAATTTGCGCCCTTTTCTTGCTTCAAGTTACTGTCTTATTCCATTTTTGATTTCTAAAGTGTGGATTTGACTTGAAATGATGTTTTCTTAATTGGGTTATTTAGTTTTGTTGTGGTTTATTGAATATGAGTGCTTTTGTTGCTTTGACGCAGGTGTTTTTATCAATATATGCCTCCCCGGAATGTGGTTAGATCTATGCCGTGTAGTAGAAATTATGCTTCAGCCGTAATCCGGGTGAATTCTGTAAAGAAAGGTGAAGTCCATGATTCTCTTATCCAATTATGTGTTATAATAGTTGAAATGATTTTTGATTCTGGTGCTGTTGATGATTTGATAATTTCTATGAACTTTTAGCTATCTTTTATTGTTTCATTCTTGAGTATGATATGATTGTTATGCACTTACGGCATTCTTAACGTTCGTCTGCCTATTCTTGTTAGGCCTTCATTTTTAATTTGTTAGATAATGTGTGTTTGCAACTGCTGTTCTTCTCCGTACCAATCTGTTTTTTTTTGTTAAAAGTTAATTTTCTTGTTCTAATGCACGGTCATTATTTTGTTTTTAGGTAATGTTGTTTGGCATAATCCTTTCAAGAAGTACTTTCCTATAGTCTTTAGAGTAGCTGATGGTTCTAGCAAATTCTGATTTCTCAGGCCATTTGACCACAATTTCTGAGGAATTGTGTGATGTAGTCTGGACTTTAGAAGCCAATTTGGCTGCTGGTGAACTTGTCTATGTCTCTGGGGATCTTACTGAATTAGGTTGTTGGAAACCTGAGATGGCTATTCTAATGACTCCTTGTGAACGTGCAAACTTGTGGAAAGCTGAAGTCAAGGTAATTCTCTCTTAAATTAATCTAAGAGAACAGATATCATTAATGTTTTGCTAGGATCATGGCTTTGGATGATATGATTTTGTATATAATTTTGAGAGAATCATGCTTTTTTTTTATTGTATGGCGTGGGTGTCGTGGTTCTTTCATAATTTGAAAATGTTAACTAAAACCATAAAATTATAACTGATCAAATTGGTGGGTTGAGATAGTCTTGTTATTTAAACTATATTATCCATTACTACATCATATCAGATCATGCATTAATAAAACTTTTAACACCCAAAACATGCAGAGTGAAGTTGTGCTCTGTTATTGTGTAGATAATCAATATGGAAATTGTTATATATTTGGTTAAGCTTAAATTTTTTTCTAAAATATATTCATTTATATGAAGTTGTATGATTGAGTTTTGCTCAAATGAAAAGAGAAAAATGTGCATTTCTCTTTTCATTCTCAGACAAATTTTCCAATTGGATGAATTGTATTTCTTGCTGATGCCAGGTACCTTCTGGTGCAAATATCAAATATAACTATTTCACAAGGGAAGAAGCACGGCTTTCTTGTGACATCGTATGGAGACCCGGGCCTCAATTATCTTTATCAGTACCTCAAACTACCAGAAAAGTTACAGTGGGAGATTTGTGGATGAATTTTGATTCTGAAAGGTATTCAGCTCCAGTTCATGCATGGGGATCATGGATACCGGTGAGAGATTTATCTTTTCCACCTTCAACTTCTTCTCCTGATCCAGGAGGTAATATTCTCTTCTCACAGCCTTGTATGTGAAACTTCCTTTGTTCAAATGTTTCTGAGCACTCAAATGCTTCCATTGCTTTGACAGATGAGAATACTACTGCCGAACACCTTCATAAGGAGCCATCAAATATTTTCTTGAACGGTGTCAAAGTCAAGGATAAATTGCACTTCAATGATGATGATGCTACAAGTTCTAATGGACATGAGATTGTTATGGGATTCCCTGATAGAGATCAACCCATTGAGGAACCCTGGTTACTTCAATCACTGAAAATCTTTCCTGTCTCCAAGAATGAGTTGGCAGCCGATCTGTTAGAAAGTAATGAAGCTGTAGAATATGATTTAACAAAGTTGATTGGTAATGATCAGAATTTTCAAGACAAAGCTAATATACTGCCCACAGATGAGAGTAAACTAATTTTAAAAGATGGCCCGCTTTCTACAATCCTGCTAATCAATTCTTCAATATGTACCATGCAAAGGATTGCTGTGATGGAAGATGGGAAACTTGTTGAGTTACTCTTAGAACCAGTTAAAAGCAATGTGCAGTGTGACAGTGTATATTTAGGGGTTGTAACGAAACTTGTCCCTCATATGGGTGGTGCATTTGTAAATATTGGAGGCTCAAGAGCTTCTTTTATGGATATAAAACAAAGCAGGGAACCTTTCATGTTCCCTCCATTTCGTCAAAGGACAAAAAAACAGAACACCGATGGTTTTGTTCTTGAGGCCCCTGAAGAGACTGCTCAGGAAATTGAACGTGCATCACATGATGTGGAAGTTAATAAAGATAACGAAGAATTTATTTCTCAGGATGATTTGACACCATTTATGCATGATGAAAACGATGAGAATGATGATGATGATGAGGAGGATTTTGATATTTCAGAAGTCAAAGACAATGTTAATGGCAGTATAGTCGACTATGGACACGAGGAGCAAAGTTTTGAGCACTTAGTGAATGGAAGATCACACCATATGACAGATGGAAAAACAAGTTCTCTTCTCATTGAAACAGGAGATCCTACTGGTCATCAGGAAGATGTGGGTGATACTGAGCATGCATTAACTAAAGGAAACAAGTGGGCTGTAGTTCGCAAGGGCACCAAAATTATTGTACAGGTAGTTAAAGAGGGCTTAGGCACAAAGGGTCCTACTTTGACTGCTTATCCAAAATTAAAAAGCAGATTTTGGGTATGTTCCACACATTATTATCTTTAATCTTCTTTTAGGTTTCAAACTTTTCCCATAAGTTTCATGTGTATCCATTTTCTGAAGTAGCTGCTTGGAATTGTAGATATTGCTTACTCGTTGTGATAGAATTGGTGTCTCGAAAAAAATTTCTGGTGTTGAGCGTACACGCCTTAAACTCATAGCCAAGACACTGCAGCCTTCTGGGTTTGGTCTTACTGTGAGAACCGTTGCTAGTGGCCATTCTATAGAGGATCTGCGGAAGGACTTGGTAGGTTTACTTTCAACCTGGAAAACTGTAATGGAGCATGCAAAAGCAGCTGCTCTAGCTGCAGATGAAGGCGTTGAGGGGGCTGTTCCTGTTATACTGCACAGGGCAATGGGTCAAACTCTGTCAGTTGTCCAGGACTATTTCAGCGATAAGGTGAAGCAATTATTTTACTAACTTTTTGATTTCATCACTCAGTTGCCAAATTTTTTTTATGCTTTTACAGTTGGTCTCTCCTTGATTTGTCCTTTATATTGGTTTGTATTCAGGTCACAAAAATGGTTGTGGATTCTCCAAGGACATATCATGAGGTAAACCACTGACTCTACTGGAAAGGATTTTTTTTATCTGGATAAGTGGATCATTCTTAAGTGTCGCGACTGCAGGTTATAGTACTCACTTGGTATGGTTTGGAGTAAATATCTTGCATGGACATGCAAATGCATTTTACTTTTAAAGGGTCAAGTAATTTGATTTATGTGCTCATAAAAAATGAACTTATGCAGTATTTGAGCATCCAATTTGAATGGTTGAATAAGTTTGGGAGACATTAAATTGCTTTAAAGTTGTTCATTTCAAGATTCTGAAGTCACCCGTTTTTACATATAAACGCACTATATCAAGCTGTCTGAGATGCCACCTCATTGTTCTGCAAGTAATACAGGAACTGTTATAAAGTGATTCTTTTTCAACTTGACCAACAAAGCTTGTACAAAAGATTGTCATCACCTCATCATTCTTTTTCCTTTCCTTTTCAGGTTTCTAACTACCTTCAAGATATTGCTCCTGATCTTTGTGATCGTGTTGAACTCTATAATAAGAGAATACCTCTTTTTGATGAATTCAACATTGAAGAAGAGATCAATAACATGCTCAGTAAAAGGTGAAAATTTCTGATGTCGCTTGGGTTCTGCATGTTGCTTATCAGAGTATTTGTCTGAAAAATAGATTAAACGTGCAATAATTATCATAAGAGCCTTGAAGTTTGTGTAAGAAATTTCCGTGAAATGAAGAAATTCAGTGACAAGTGACTGCTAATTGATTTCTTTCCATGATTCCCAACTTCCAGTGTGTCTATTACTTAACAACGCTTTGTATTTCTTTGAAGCAAGTTTTATTAATTGTGTACATATGGTTTACAGGATTCCACTAGCTAAGGGAGGTTCCCTGATTATTGAACAGACGGAGGCATTAGTTTCAATCGATGTGAATGGGGGGCATGTAATGTTTCGTCAAGGAACTTCGCAAGAAAAGGCTATTCTAGAAGTGAATCTCGCAGCAGCAAAACAGGTATTTAATGACAAGTTCAGCTAAGATTCTCACAGTGACTATCCTTTCATCTTTCCAATGATTCCCATTTGTGAATCAATTATTTTTAACAGAACACGTATCTGAATAGAGTTGGGATTTACTCATTTTAAATTGATTATGTGAAATACTGTACAATGTTTTCCTGGCGCCAATCATCTAAGATCATGCACTAGAACTTATATCCCATATATTCATTGCAGATTGCAAGGGAAATACGGCTTAGAGATATTGGTGGTATTATTGTAGTAGACTTCATAGATATGGCAGATGAATGTAAGTAAAGTATTCTTTTTGAAATGTATGGGTCTGAAATAGTATCTAGTTCACTAGAACTATCACTCAATTTTTTTTAAAAATCTTTTTGTTGGTTTGTTTTATCAGCTAATAAAAGATTAGTTTATGAAGAAATGAAGAAGGCTGTTGAGAGAGACCGATCAACTGTTAAAGTCTCTGAACTATCAAAGCATGGGCTTATGGAAATAACAAGAAAGAGGGTACTGTTTTCTTCTCTTTCTTTTATTCTTTTCAGTTTCTTACCGAGTGGGTTCATTTTTTTCTGAACGACCATATTCTAGTATTTTTACCCTCGTCAGAAGCATTAACTTCTCTTTGCTTCTATTATTTAAATTTCTGAAAGGTGCAGTACTACCGACCCAATATGCACGGGCTATATTTATTGACTGTGAAATCCTGAAAAATGTAATATAATGTGGCGACGTATCTGAAAACTGCAATGTAGTGTCTACCAAGTGCATTTGGATTTTCGTTTTTCATTCATTGCTGTTGATTTTCATTTTCAAATTTCAATGTCTGGTAATGACATGATATTGAGCAGGTTCGACCGAGTGTAACATTTATGATTAGTGAACCATGCCCTTGCTGTCATGCCACTGGAAGAGTTGAAGCTTTAGAAACATCATTTTCAAAGATTGAGCAAGAAATTTGTCGGTTGCTTGTAAGTGCTATAAGTTCCTTTTTACGCATCAGTTAGCTTTTAATTATGTGAATAGAGAGTAATTAGGATTAAGAATAACTAAAATTTTCTGCATCTGCTTATTGTCTTGTTACTGTTTAAATGTTTCAAAGGCGACGATGGATCAGAAGGCGGACCCTGAAAACCCAAAATCCTGGCCAAGATTTATACTGATGGTTGATAATGAAATGAGTAGCTATTTAACTTCTGGGAAGAAGACCAAACTTGCAATATTGAGCAGTTCCCTCAAAGTATGGCTTCTTTTGAAGGTAATGCTCAATTAACTTAGTTTTCTTTTTCAAACTGGCAACTTCTAGTTTTAGCGTTCTACAGGAAACCCGTGCTATGATTTCGTAATCAAATATTGATCATTTGATCTTTTAACCCCATAGGTCGCAAGAGGATTCAGAAGAGGAGCATTTGAGGTGAAACCCTTTTCAGATGACAAAACGGACAAGAACCAGCATCGAGTTGGTATACCCGTGTTGCGACAAGCTGAAAACAGAACTATGAGTTCTGGAAAAAAAATAACTCTTGTTCCGATCAAAAAGAAGACAAGTGGAAAATAGAAGTTCCAGTTTTGCACCTGGCAATATGTGATTCTTTTATTTTCTCTTGTGAGCATACTATTATAAGGGCTACCATGGTTGGTTATGGTAGGGTAGGATAGAAGTCTAAGATTGTACATGTTCAGGCTTCCTCAAAGTTCCATTTTGGAAGAAAAAATTCACAGAAATCCACGTTTAGCTGATTCAACTGTGGTCATAAAATTTTGCAGAACTTATATTGAGTGTATAATACGTAATTATAGCAGTTTTATAAGCACGCCAAGTTCTCTTCGTCTCTGTTTTCTCACTAATAAATGTGAAGATTTTGTACAAATCAGAATATATGGCATTAGCATTAATGGAAAACTAGTATTAACAGTCTACAATCTGTTAAACTTAATTAGCTAAGTAAGAGTGATTAAGTAGTTACAAAACTAATCACTTTCCATAAACAAATTAGATATCAGTTTACAGCAAAAAAATATATTATACTACACAGAATCCTTCTTTCATTCAAGAGGTGGCAAGCTGAACCACTCATCACTAATGGGCTTTTCATCAAACTCAAAAGGAACTGCTCCCATCGACTCTCCTTCAAATAATTTCTTCCAATCCTTCTCATAATCGTCCTCATCACTCCATAAATTTTGTATCCAGGTTGAATCCATTACTCCTCCACCATTTTCCACCTCATTCCACTTATTATCCATTAAATCATTCTTGACACAACCCAATTCACAATCCAGTGCTGCCAAATCCCCCTTCTCATCCTCATCACTGTGCTTCAATTCTGCAATCTGATAGCATTGGTTATGAAACAAGTCTTGATTTTGATTTTGAACGAAATCAACATTTGGGTTGTCGTTTGACCAATCCCCCACATTATCTTCCTCGCTAAAACCATAGTGCAGAAGAATGTCTTCACCATTATGAACATTATAATTCACTTTACCAACATTCTCGCAAAAGCCAAAGGCTGGCATTGAAGAAGGCATTATATCATAATTAATGCCAGCAATGCTACTCTCATCACCCATAATTTCAGCGCCAATATGATTGTTTAATAAACTTATTGGCTCAACAGAGCAAACATCCTGAATGGTACTTGAAGGTGTAGGCAAAGACTCTGAAATCCTCTATTTTCCATTCTTCTAAGTTCTAACCAACCTACTCTTCATTGATTCTAACCGGCCCACGATATCCTTAAATACTTCAACAGAATTGCAACTCTCAAATTCTTCAAGAATCCCTTGAGTTGCACTCTCATTACGTGGGAATGAACTGTTGGTGTCGAGGGTATTGGTATCGTGCCAAAGAGACATAGCGAAAGAATTAGCCGCTTCGTTGAGAGGTCGAGGCATGCGATGTTATAAGAAGGGGTCAAGTATTTCATTGACGGAATGATGGGTAGTGAAAGAGTAAGTGTTTCCATTGGGACAAGTTGACCTGACCCACAAGGTAATTTGAGAATCAGTGATCATAGAGAAATTAGCAGCCTTGCTGAATAGACCTTGCCGCCTTTTAGTGAAACTTACTGATCTTTCTTTCGAAGTTTTGCGCATTTCCATCGGAAGCTCTCTGGGTTTCACCATTTGTCAAATTCCTATTCCAACAATAATTCAAGAAACACGCTTAGATTTATCAACATTCAGACGTAACATAAGCATTATAAAGAAAGCAACAAATTATAAGCATTGAATGATCTATAATGCTAGAATAAAAATAAAGAAAGAAAGAAGAAATTGAAGTTACCTTAGAGAAGAAGAAGAGAGAGAGAGAGAAGAGCGTATGGAATGAGAAATTGTGAAGGAAAGAAAAGGGTTTTATATAAGGTTTTTGGTTATTGGCAACTGATGATTTTGTACAAATCAGAGAATATATATGGAAAGAAATATTATGAGATTTTTTTATTCAGATACAATAATCCAACCGTTGGAACGATCGATATTCACACTAATTTTCAATGCAGAAAATTGAAATAAAAAAATGTAAAATTGAAATAAAAAATGTGGGTTGCTTCTATCCTACAAGAATTTGGTGCATTGTTCTTGAATCATCGGCTTTAATGAATCTCCCTCGAACCGAATCGCGACACATAGGGCAATGCTTGTTTATCCTCAGCCACACTTTGATGCAAGTTCTATGATAAGTATGATTGCATGAAAGAATCGTGCAACATTCTCCATCATCGAACTCTTCCAAACAAATACAGCACTCTTCTGTCACCACACGGCCATCATCTCCGCCACTATCTTCCCGCTTATAAACAATTTCACGGTTGTTTCTTTCTAGTTCTTGTCGTGTATTAACTGGAGTAGGGTTCGTTGGTAGTCCTAGTTCGATGTCAGGGGCTAAGGAATCAAGATTCATGGCGGATATATCAGCACAGCAATAGCTGTATGCAGCAAATACTGTGATCAGAACAAAACCAAGAAGTGAAATAACATGCGCAGCAATAGCTACAAGCAGCAAGAAAGACATTGTTTTGCGAAATAAAACAATCAAGTTGGAGAGAATAAATTGAATGATCAGTTTATGAAATATATATAGGAGAAGTCTTAAGAGTCCATGTAGAGGTTGGATTTGCTAGAAATTATGTTTTGGTTTCCTAATTCTAATTGAACTAGTGGAGAAAACAGATGAGTAGCAGATTTTACGGGGAACAATTGGCTACAACTTCAAATAAAATGGAATGAGAAGTGATGAAGTAAAGCACTGCAACCATGCAGAAAACCAAGCAAGGAGCGAGTCGACATAGACAACAGTGGCGTATGACGGAGATTGTCACAAACGACAGCTGAGAGAATCAAAGCTGATCCATTACTCTTAATTATTTTGTCAATTTAGAACTCTAAAATAATCAGGACTTTTAGTTATTTGGTTTACTTAGAATTAATTTGGATTCTAGTCATTTAGTAATAAAACTGTTTTAATTTTTTTTTTCAGATTTATAAATTGTATTTGTACAAAATAAACATTTTTATAGGTACAATATAAACTTTATATATATATATATATATATATATATATATATATAAATTAAAGTTAATATATTCTTCTACCTTTATATATACTAAATTGTTATGCCTTTTTATAGATTTTTTAAAGTTAATATTTATATAAACTTTTTATCGTTTTAAATTAAATATCAAAATTATGTAAACTATATATAAACTTTATATATTTTAAAACTGATTTATATTTATATTTAATAAATTTTAAATAGTTTAAAAATAAATAATAAAAATATTATTTATACGAAATCAACCCAAAAATAAATTACAAGTTAATGGGTTTATGTATGTGGTTGGGATAATTATATTATACACCTCTTTTTACTTTAATATTGCATAAACTATGTTTTCTTTACATTTTAAGTTTTGTTTTTGTTGTTTTAAACTTTTTTTTTTGCATATTTATTGTGTATAAACTATTTAATTACTGTTTGCCTCTTTTTAGAAAACGACAAACGCCGTCCTTTCCTAACCACGAAAGCACGAACGAGGTTAGAAAAATAAAATTAAAAGCGCGGGCGTGTCAGGAAATTTACCGTTTTTCCAAACAAATAAAAATACAGAAAAGTAAAGCGCTCGAAATCTGAAATCTAAAATCAAACGATTGATTTAATGGAAAAATTAGGACGATCTTTTTCCAAGGGTCCTTGACTCAATGGACGCAAATCGTCAATCGAAAACAATAACAAGAAATTAAAGATGACAAAAGCTTAAAGAAAATACGAAA
>CANYCX010069279.1:0-17510 GCA_948193385.1 Breynia disticha f. nivosa
ATTTTTTTATTAAAAATATTGTATTTAAAAATTATTTGTCAAATCTTTTACACTTAATTATGTAAATAGTGATTTCATTTACATTTAACTTTTATCTGAAAGTCGAAATAATTTTTTTTTGATTTAAAGAGAAATTAACTAACATTAATTAATCGACAATATCTTAATCTAATAATTGATTAAAATATTCTTCAACAAATTGAGTAAATTTCGGCACAAATTGAAGCTTAAAAGAAAATTAAAAAAAACAAATATTTGTTTGAAAGAGAGGCCTCAGACATCCAAGGAAAGCAGCATAAACTCTCAAGCCCGGCGAAGGCGAAAGCTCTCAGGCGGCCACTGCGAATGTTCTTGAGAAACAAGCCTTTATTGTATCATCATCAGCCCTCACCCATCCTTTACAACACTAACATTTCACATACAATCGCTAATCGGAAAACAACCAACAATATTGACAAGTCAGACAAAATTAAATGCCTCAAAGTTTGAGTTCAAGATGGATTCTCTCCATTCGCACATCTAATTGATTCATCATACTTGTCAATCTCAACATAGCAAAAGAATTACAATCAAGTTAACAAAAAAAGAATGTCACCCAATTGAAAGGGAACCAATTCGGAATAACCAAGAAGCTGAAAAACTTCACTTTGAAGAAAGCGAAGAAATTTCAAACTTGATAGAAAAATGGTTCCTGAAACCAACCTTTCAGAGTGGGAAGAGAAAAGGAGAGACTAACAGGAAAACCCTGTAAGAAACCCTTTTAGGATGATTTTAGTGTAGCGTAGCTATGACTCAAAACGCTTCCACTGTTGTTTGGAAGGCGATCCTAAGGGCTGCGCTTGAAGGAAAATCTAAAATCAAAGAAAGAAGAAGAGAAAAAATATTGAGGTGAGTTCGTGAGAATGAACCAAATTAAGAGAGGCAGCTGGAAACCCTAGATGGGCATTTATATACATTAGCTGTGGCCCTTCAAATGATAGTAGCCATGACAAGGCATGTGTAATGCTTCATTATTGTTCATTGTGAAAAAGGAAACAACAATCAGAGTGGCGCAGCGGAAGCGTGGTGGGCCCATAACCCACAGGTCCCAGGATCGAAACCTGGCTCTGATATGTCAGATGGTTGCTCCCGGCGTTGCCTTTTGATTTTGCTTCTTTTATGCCTCCAATTACGGAGACGCTGGAACAAAAACTTACAACGACTGCTTTAACCAACGCTAGAAGTAAATGTCATGATCAAAGTTGGTCCCTTCTCTTTGGAACCCTTATGTGGAAAATCCGGGAAGTCAGGAACCTTTTTGGGATAATTACATAGATACCAACTTTTTAATCTTGTGCAATTTTAAAACTGATTTTTTAAATTACCACTTTTTTTTAAATTAATCTTTTATATTTTTGCTAAAATACATTCACTAACCACCTTGATAACCTCTATAGTTGGTATAAATAAATTTTATTTAATAAGTTATGTATCGATATAAAAATCTCAATCTTTTTCTGTTTGAATCTTTTTCTGTTTGAAAGCAGGGACGCATGTGACTCAGTGCCTTACAAGGCAGCACTATGGACTCAAAAAATATGCTAATGCCTTCATGGTTTTGCAAAAACTAAGCTGGATGGGAGCAGAACACAAACGAGAAGAGGCACATTGGACTAAAGCCTTTGATTGGTTGGGTTAAGGTAAATGTTGATGCGGCTGCTCTACTTTGCAGGAGGATTGCAATGGGGTTTTAAGGGGAAGCTTTCAAGTGGGTTTAGGGTATTGTTCTCCCTTATTTGCTGAACTATGTGGTATCTTATATGCATTAAGATGGGTGATTGGGAAGGGTTGCAAGCACATTATCATGGAATTAGATTCGGAACTTGCAGTGTCAATCGTAAACTCAAAGAGGCATGACGAGGAAGGAACCAGACATTACTATGGGAAATCCAACAACTCATAACGAAAAACATAGAATCAGGTGTCAACATGCTATTCGAGAATCAAACATAGTTGCTCACTGCCTAGCAAGACAACAAGTGCATCAACAAGACTACATCTTCAGAGAGGTAGAAGAATTGTCAACACCATTTCTAAATATATTGTATTATGCTCAATTAGGATCCTCCTATTCCTAACTTTTGTAACAATAACGATGTAAGACCTTCATGGTCTAATGATTCTTCTACTATTAATGGAAACCACTCACTACTGTAAGAGAGGTCAGTCTAGTTAGATTATCTGAAGTTGGGTGCTCTAAGAATTTGATGTCAACCTAACTGAGTTGAGGTAAATAGAGGGAAGAACGCTTATAAAAAAACAAAGACCTCACTCTCATATCTTAGTACTAAACATAACCTCACTCTCACACTCACATTTGTTGAGAAGAAGGATGATGGAAAAAATGAAAAGTTGAACATTAGAGATGAGAAAAAAAATCCATACCCATAAGGATTTTATCAAACCCAATTAAAATATTGTCCATCACAATTAAAGTCTTGTGTGGAAATTCAAGTAAAGTAAACATGTGGAGCTTAAAGTTGCGCTACTGTGGCCTGTTTTCATTTCATGTTCTAATATGAAAATGTCTCAATGAGTCTATCTAATGTGCAAATTATCAAGGAAAGAAAAAAAACAATGTCAAAATGAGATCTGAAAGGAAATGGAAGAAGAATGATGAACTATAAAATAAAAGATAAAATTAAGGAATAATTTCCATGTTCTAATTTGAAAATGTCTCATTGAGTCTATCTAATGTGCAAATTGTCAAGGAAAGAAAAAAACGATGTCAAAATGAGATCCGAAAGGGAATGGAAGAAGAATGATGAACTAGAAAATAAAAGATAAAATTAAGGAATAATTCTTCTTTTCTTCTCTTTTTTTTAAAGTGTGAACAATAAATTTGAATGATTAAAAAATGTCAATGTAAGAATCAAACATTGCGTAAAAATAATTGATATATATTTTATATTTTAATGACAATTTTTATTTTATAAGATATTTTTTTAGATTGAGTTACATTAAATTAATAAATTATTGTTGTTATTTTCAGTGAAATAGTTTATTGTGTTGCAATTTTGAGCTAATTATAGTTTAATTGTTGTTCATTTGATTTAGGTTGAATGAATATATATTAAGAATCTCACATTAAAAATAAGATTGATCTCTACTTTTTATATTTTTTAATTCTTTTAAAAATAAATTATAACAAATTCATGAATCAACAAATACAATCAAAGTGAAATTGTCTTGCCACTCCAACGCATAAATACCCAATAAAACAACCTTGCTACCAAGAAGTGTTGAATGATATTTGTTATGCCTATCATATATAAAAAGATTCAAAAAATTTCAAAAGTATATTCTTATCACTCGAACTAAATACTGAATTATTATTCAAATACTAACTCGAGTGTCAGAATGCGTTCGAGAGCCAAACCCTCAACTTCTAATTATACTTTTATTTTGCAGGATTCGAGTACTTGGCGATGGGACGTCATTGCCGAATCTAGACAACAACAAATATTTATGAAAATTTCTATGTATTTTTATTATTGCAGGTCTAGATTTTGATACTCATGAACAAGAAGCCACTTTGCTTCTGAAAAATTGTTCCAAAATTTTAGCAGTGAAATTGAATGTGATTCTAGATCATAACCCATAAAATTTTGACGTGGATACACCATCGTTTAATATTGGGATATGATGATTTGGAGCCAAAACATCTATTTGCCTCTTTCTAAGTCAAAATGGGGTTTGCTCAATAATTCGGTTCGAGAAAGAGTTCTGGGTGATTACGTTTCATTCTCCTCCTAAGTGGTGTTGTGGGGATTAAACCTCAGTCCGCTCTACCAAATTTAGCATTAATTACTACTGAACCAAGACACGTTTGGTAGATTATAACTATTATATAATCTAACGTAACTCAATTCTCTAACCATAGATTTGACTTGTGTTACTATTAGAATTTCATTTTTTTTTACATTTATTATCATTTTTCCTTCTTAAATTCCAACCATATGTATACATAAATGAAGATAATATATAGCATTTTGATATTTATTCAACAAATATATTATCTGTTTAATTATCTATTCTTATTTTCAATCGAAGCTTTTAAGGCATTTCAACATCAAAATATATTTCCACAACAATCATTTTTTACTCTTAAAATTATAACTATAAATGCATAAATATATATAATTTTTTTAATTTTATCACATTATACAATTTAATTAAAAAACTTATACATTTAATTATTCATTTTTTTTTCAACAAAAGTTAGCTGTTATTTTTTGTTTTTAAAGCAAATATATGTTCTATTTTTTAAATTATCGTAACATTACATTTAAATTCATTAACAGATAGTTTTTTTATAAAAAATTTTACATCTATAATTATCGTTTTGCTTCTAGAATTTCATCTATAAATATCTTAGATTCATGCACTCACTAATATTAATGTAAAAAAAATTCCACGGCGGATAAAACTAAATAAAATTACAAAAAAAGAAAAATAAATAATTATATTAAAGCATATTGTAAATTTATATTGACCAGATCATCAAATATTTTTTCTTTCCTCTTTAAAAATTAATAAATTTTTCAATATTTTTTAAAAAAACATCTCAACCTGTCATGTTTCAACTTGCGATCATATTCTCTTCATGGTGTTATCATCCAAAATTATATTCATATTATTATATTAATATACACACAATATCAATTTATTAATTTTGTCAATATATATAAATACTTAAATGCTATCCACGCGAGCGCGGACTTTCGACTAATTTATTAATGAAGTTGATGTTTAGATTTCAAAAAATAAAAAATAAAAAAGATATTTTATTCATTTAATATGTTAACTACAATTCTTGACACAATTTTTACGTAAAAACTTTCACTAAACTAAAAGTTATAAGCAATCACAATAAATAATAATTAATTTCTTGACCAAATGATAAAGATTTTTCGTCCTCGCTTAGTCTTTTAGTCAAGCAAAAGACGGATTCAGAATAACACGTTTCTGTGAAGACTCAGATTCAGAGATTTTCCAAAGGGATAAGTATGGAGTATACTGTATATTTCTGCTAAAAGACCATCTCCTTCAGTCAATAGGTACAGTGAGGGGAGATATTAATGTTAAGGGTGCTAAAATAAACGACCTACACAGTCCAATTCTTTCCCATTAATACTTTCAAGTTGCTTTAACCGGAATTTACAGTTCCAGGTTTTTGCCCTTTTAAAAAGAGATGAGAATGTTGGAATTCTTTCTCTTCACGTCTGTATATAGACACACCAATAATTGGTTGCTACAATGGTGAACCAATCTCTCACACAAACACAAAACTGTCGATTTTCGACCCCATAATATAATTTGTGGGTACACACTTGTAACGTAACAAAAATAACACGTTAATGCTTACTAATAAAAGTCGGTTTTTAAATCAGAATGTCTGGTGAATTTTAAAGTGAGAACAAAGTTAAATTTTATAACACTGCATAACACTTAACTCCATAGTGTAGAATTTAACTTTGCTCTTGCATAAATCTGTTGCCGCCCGAGAAGTTTCGGAGAATGATTGGGTTAATAGAATAGATGGGGTAGAACGAAAGGATAACAGTTTCCAAGTGATTGAAGGGTTGAGAGAGGAGGGGTCGCTATGATTGAGTAGTGTGAGGTTTGTAATCCGCGTAAAAGGCTTTTGTTTGATTTAGTTTCGGTGCGATTAAGTAAAGACCATGACCAAGAAGAGATGAGGGGACGTTTACTCTGTGTTGACTTCTTTTGACTCATTTCTTTCCAACCTTTCCTCACGATTTGCTTCTTCTTTCTCTTCAAAAGCTTCGGTGGGATATATGCAAAGAAAACCATAGGAAACATCGCGGTGTTTTAGTGGATTCTTAGGTGTGGACTGTTCGCACCATTATTGGTGAGGGCGGCCTCATTGTTATTAAATTTTAAACTTTTAATACGTTTAATTTTTATGTAACATGTATAAAATTATGTAATTGACAAAATAATTACATAATGTAAAATTACGTTTTTATTATGTAACAGAATTTTTTTATATAACAAAAAAATACATAGCATCCTCATGAACAGTGCGTGAAGACGCTTTTATGCGTCCTCACCCAAAAATTCTGATCAAGACAAGATTTTTTTGTCTTAATTGACACAATTTTTCAACAGTCTTTCAGTTTATTGTAGGGAGAATGGGTTTGGAGTAACCAGTAAGTATTGTCATGATCAATACCTTAGTAAATTCTGGTGTCTGTAATATAAATAAAGGAGAAGTTGAAACAAATAACAAAGTGGAAAATCTATAACTATAATAATATGTAATCTCCGAGTAAATTGCTATAATTGATTGATAAAAGTGGATAAATAAACTAAAATAATCATTTTTTTTTCAAGTCCGAAGGAAAAAAGCTGATAATTTGTAAACTTGAGGGACCTCTAAAATTTTCCTTTATTATAATACCATTATGGAAAATTTCACAAATTGCATTTATACTGGTTCAAGTGAATATTGGACATCTATATTATTAAAGCGGGATCTGATGTATGTAATTACGACACTTAGCTTAGTAGATAAACAACAATTTGGCAAATTTATAATTTAAAAATTCTTTTAATTGTAAAGATAAAATCAATCTATTTTTAGTAGTATGAGAGATAAATCATGTTAAATAAATAAAATAATAGTATATTTATTTTTTAATATTATATAAATTTCTGTTAATTTTTTCTTATAAATAAAATAATTTATATAAAAATGTAAAGTTAACTTTATTATAATATACATCATTCCACTGACTAGAATATATTAACTCTTTCAGAAACCTACACTTTGCTACCGAAATTCAGGCATTCAAGTCTTACAAAATTTTCACAAATCACCAGTCACAGAGTAAACATGAACCGCCGTTGAGTCTGCGGCGGAGGAACTAATAAGACCCTTTGCTGGGTGCAAGAAGCAGCTGAGGTTGGAACCACCCATGGCAACTCCGACATAGAAACGATGAGATTCCGAATCAATTTTCCACAGACAAGCAATTAATTAAATTGAGATTGGTTTAATAGGAAACTAAATGCACTTTCCTCTCCCCATTCCAACAAGCTTCTAATTAACTTCTTCGAAGCTTGTCAAGTTAAACACGATATCTCACCAGTCATATATGCCACCCCAAAGCTTCTTAATTTACAAAGTCAAATTAATGTTACGTTCCTATTTGTGTAGTTAATGTAAGTGCAAAAAGGTTGGAAATTTTTTTTCTGAATAATCCAAAGTCGGTGGCAATCGACAATGACCTGTAAAAAATAATTAATTCACAAACCATTTGGTCCATTGTGGGCACAGTTTTAGATAAAAACCTATATGAACATACATAGCTGAAAATATTTGACTTGATAACACAGTTAATGTGTACATGTTTAAACACGATACGAATTAAATGAATTCAATTTTTACAATGTGTATGTAAATCATGAACACAATTACGGCCTAGTAACCCGAATTGTCACCTCTATAACATAACACGCAGAAACTTGGAGATGTACATTTGCAAATTTCAAGAGAAATCTAAACTGGAATTGTTATTCAAGTTGCCTTCACATACAATGTGCTATCAACTATTTTTTGAAGAGAGATTGTGAATGAGTTAGGGTTTAAACTAAGAGGGAAACAAAATAATGGAGAGAGAGAGGGAGGGAGAGGGTCGGTATCAGGATTCCTAACCTAACATGGTTGAATTTATGAAATTTGTCAAGAAATTTACTTATATGAGAGTAAGGACTTTCTAAAAAGTATAATTTCCATAAAATACATATGCTTTCCTTGGTACAATTTATAATTTTTAGAATTTTTAATTTATTTTTTAAAATAATTAATTTTACGATTGAAAAATTATCTTACTGTAAAATTACCACAACTTTCTTATAATTCTTAAACATACTATACAAAGATCGTCTTAGGTCTCACTGGGTTGAGAAAAATAAATTGTGAAAGTTCTACTTCTCGAAATGTAAAAAAAAGTAATGTCATCGAAATTGCAATAAAGGAAGATGTAGAAGAAGAAAAATGAATCTGGAAGGGTGATGGAGAAAGGGAGGGAAGGTAGGTATTAATTAGAGGATCTTCAGAAGTCTCTCCGAGAGACTTTTTTTTTTCTTATTTAAGAGTACATGAAAATAAATAATTTTTAACAGAATAATTTAATTTAAATTAACTCTTTAAATTTTAAGAGAAATAAATAATTTTTCTTTTATAAACTCTCTTAATATATTTTGTAATATTTTTAGAGAGCAGTATAAAGAATATTGTGGTGATAGTTAGCGATAATTATTAATTTTATTAATAAAATATTAAAAAACTGTGTGAAAAAGATGTAAAAAGTGTTGTTATAGTAATTTATAATTTTAGAGGACAATTAATTAAGAAGAGTTCATAAAAAAATAATATTTTGAAAAGGATTTAACAGAAGAGTGCCGGAGATCCTCTTAGGAAAGAAAGAAAAGATTATTTGAGAGGGAGAAAATTAAATGATAAAAAATATTATTTACATAAATCTAATATTTATTTTAAATTATTATTTTATAAAATTCAAATTATAATTATTATTTTATTTTAAATTTTTATTTTCTGTTCCATATTTTGTTTTAATTAAACAGCACTAACTTCTGGTCAAGTTGAAATGAACCAATTTACCTAAATTTTTACATCTTTTAACTAAATAACCTATAGGTTTATAAAGACTAATTAATTAAAAGTCTAAGCACTGAAACTGCTAATCGAACCTCAATTTAATTTATAGAATCCTCCTCATTAATTAGGTTGTTGATTATAACCATTTTTTGACAATTAAGATGTTTATTCACCGATTAGTATTTTAATCCTTAAGTTAAATATATTTAAAAGAGATCATTTACAAGAAAAATATCTGTCCAAAGAATATTAATAATTATTATTAAAATGTTTGAAGTAATTGACCATTTTTTAATTAAAACACGTTGAATTAATTAATTTATTTCCTGATATTCTCATACCGACAAAGGAGTACTACTTAATCTTGACAATTTGATTTGGAATATTTTGGTAAATTTTAATAATAGACTTTTAAGGAGGGGACTCAACGAGTCTCCTTCGTAATTTTATTGAAACAACATCGATTACGTAAAATTAAACTATTTTTTTACTGAATAAATAAAAGATTCAGATTTATTTTTGCTCGATTGAACGATCAGAAACTCATACAGTAAAATTTCAGAATATTTTAGTCGAGAAAGAAAAAGGAAATTAAATAGAATACCCGTACATACGGTGGATGAAAGAACCGGGGAATTGCACACAAAAATCCAAAACTAATTAGTTTTGACTAATTCCTGACAAACTCCTGTGTACGGACAACGAGAGGTAATTAATGTTGGAAACACATCTTCATTTTCTTCTCTGAAACTATCAACCATGTCTTAACTTTCCAAGAAACCTCCTTTGCGTTTACTCCTTTCTCTTTCCTTCTTTCTTGCCTCAATCCTCAACCAGTCCATCGTCTCCACCACACATTTATATATTTTGATTCTATCATGCACCAGCATCTGTTCATACACTTCAACTCTCTTTATATATACACACCACTGATCAAAAACAATTTACACCAATATTAAACCTGTTAGCTGTTATTTTATAGAACTGATCAAACTCCTTGAGCTTTAATTTTGACGTGTTGTTGTTAAGGTTTGAGTGTAGTTTTTAGTGTTGAGAGACATGGAGGAGTTGCCACCAGGTTTTCGTTTTTATCCGACTGAGGACGAGCTTGTTTCCTTTTATCTGCGTAAAAAGCTGGACGGGCCGAGTGAGGATCTGAATCGGGTCATAAACAGGATTATACCTGTCCTTGATATCTACGAGTTCAGTCCCTGGGAGCTTCCACGTACGTAAATCATGCCGACTGGTTTTTTCTTTCTTGTGCAACTTTATAATTATTGATTCTGCACCTGGTCTGGTTGGATCCTGTACGTAAATCATTTATTAGGTTTTGAATGAAACTCAAGTGTAGATTGAGGTGGGGTTGTTCTAGCCTACCAGTGATCTGAAGTTCGTGTCCTGGCACGCAGCTCCGTTAAAATTCGGAAGAGTTTTACCGCTCTTGTGGTCCTGCTTAACTCGAACGAAGATTAGTCTGAGGGCTTAGAATAGCTCGTGGTTTACACTCAAAACTAATTATGATTGAAGCCCTTTTGTTATTTCTCCTATTAACAACTACTCAACAACTACTCATGCAGATTATATGTGTTTACAAATAACATGCATATGAGTGTTTAATTTGCCTATTTTCGCTCATTCTTACAAAAATTTTATATCTACCACTGAATAACGGTTTCGGAATTTCTTTTTACTAACATTTAAGTAGGACATTCATATTAAGAAAACATGTCTGTGACATTTCTGTCCGGACACTGTTTTGATGATCGTAGTTTCAATATATTTACCTAATTACTTATTAAAATAACTAGACTAATCATTTTTTTGTGGATCATCCAGAATTTGCAGGAGACAGGTGCAACAGTGACCCAGAGCAGTGGTTTTTCTTCATTCCCCGGCAGGAAAGTGAGGCGAGAGGAGGAAGGCCAAGAAGGCTAACGACGACAGGATACTGGAAAGCAACCGGATCTCCGGGTCCAGTTTACTCGAACAACCGCAACATTGGGATAAAAAGAACAATGGTGTTCTATGAGGGAAGAGCTCCCGGTGGCAAAAAAACTGAGTGGAAAATGAACGAGTACAAGGCCATTCGAGGAGAGTCTTCGTCTTCAACTGCCTCTCATCCTCAGGTACGTACTTCAACAATTAAATTTATGCACTATGAAATCATTTTTCTTAGGGATCTGTGAAAAAAATGGATTGACGTTATAATTTAAAGCATCTACAACGGATTTTCCACTCTTGATGTTTATGTAGAAAAGATTTACTAACATGAAATGATTTACGAATATAAATCATTCCATGATAGGTGAAGTTTTTAAATAAAATGTATATAAGATAAAAAATAGGTCGCACAATAAAAATTTATGAGAGAATTATGAGTTGAGAAAAAAAATTTAATAAACGAAAAAGTTAATAAAATACTGATGAGACATATTTATAACCGTTCTAGAAAGATTTATGAGTAAAAATGTTCTTACATAGCATGTCTGAATTGTTTTGGCGACATTCTAAATTTGTCTTTCACACTGACAAGTAATCCTCTGAGAATTTAAATTTCATTACACATGAATTCAGGAAAAAGCTCAGTAGTTATGATCTTGTTTTGGTTTTTAGAATCATTTTTTATGTTTTACACTAAAAAAGAAAATAAATTTAAAATATATTTCATAATTTTTTAACTTATTAGTTTATTACAGTCAGAAATAGAAAATGAAATAACATATTCTATATGAAAAATATTTTCTTTAAAAAATAAATTTAGTGTTGTCATTATTTTTTTGCTGTCTTTTTTATTATGTTACTTTAACTTGTTTTCTATTAATAATAAATATTAAAAAATAAAAAAATATTTTGAAAAAATAAATTCTTACATATAAGTGGAACCTAAATAATTAGTGATTTCTCCCGGATTAATATGGCTTAGTTAAAAAAGAAAAAGGAACACATACAGTAGTTGTATCTACAAGCATTTAGGAAACATTTAGACATTAAGACCTCACTTGGTTCACAATGTGAAACTTCCCAAGAAGTTTATTTCTTGAGAAGTTGTATTTCCTAGGAATTAACTTCCCGAGAAGTATAAAATATGTTGTTTGATTTAAATTGCACTTCTTGGGAATTCATTTTCAAAATTCATTGAAAACATTTTGATTATTTTAAGAAAAGATTAGCTTGCATTCGAGAGGGAATTAAGATTATTTTCTATAATACACGTTAAAATTGTTGTATTTCCATTGTCTGATTTTAATTGTATTTCTTTAATTCAATGTCTGATTATGATTTTTATTTTGAATCATAGCCTGATTTTACTCTTAATCTAGAAAACAGAAAAATTGAAAATTTTTTCCAGAAAAAAATATTTTCCTATGTAGTTTTTGTTAAATTAATGCTTGTAAGATAGATTTGAAATAATATTCGATTAAGACAAGAAATGCTTAAGATAAAGTTGAAATGCATTCCAAAATTATTTTCGAAGTTTTTGTTAATTTTGGTGGAATAAAAACATGATATGCTTATTTTAGCTCCGTGTCAAGATAATTATATCTTGCAAAAGCAAGATATGCATTCCAAAATTATTTTCAAAGTTTTTGTTAATTTAATAAATAATTTGTAAAAACTAAAAGTCTTAAAATAGACGTTTTTCATCCCATTGTGAATATTCTAAAGTTAACAAACACCATCTAAAAGAGATAGCCTAAAAGGGACAAAGTTTTGCAAATATCTATTTGAATTTTGCACATGATAAATTAAGATTTGTGGTCTCCACCGGTACACCTGATTGTGGCAGATGTCCAATTTCCGTTTGCAGCTAAGTCATGAATTCAGTCTATGTCGGGTGTACAAGAAAACGAAATGCATACGAGCATTCGACAGAAGACCACTTGGAGTCATGCACACTGGAAGCAGCAACGACGTCGTTTCAACAACTCAACCCTCTTCCTCCGTAGAAACCTACGAAGCCATCAAACCGACCTCCTTCCACCAAAGTCCGGCCAGTTCATCCTCCGGCGACGGTGCAAATCCCTCCCGAACTGGCCATGAGAGTGGCGGCGTTGAGTCCATGTCGGTTGATGATTCAGCCTTCTTTGATTGGGGCGGATTTGATTTCACTTATGATGGTGAGGATTTCAACTAGCTTTCGAATATATTACGATAAGAAAAATTTGGCCATGAAAGGATGGATGTAGGGAGAGTGGATTCATGGCAGATTGGTTTGGCATGATAGATCGGTTTGGTCAATGGGTTTTGGATTAATAAATTATACAAATAAACGAAGATTATTGTAACAAATTTATATGTTTATTTATGTTGGAAATTTGGTCACCGACTATACTATAGCCCTAAACCTAGAAGAATGCATAGATTGAATGGTTGAGGTACTAAAATGAGATTTTTTATTGCCTCCACACAGCTCATCCCTATTTGGGATATTAAAAAATTTATTTAACTAGAAAAAAAATACATACTCCCTCCGTCTAAAAAAATTATTATAAAATAATATTTTAAAGGGCTAATTGTGTTTATATCTTCTTTTCAATTTTTATTTATAAATTAGTCACTATTAAATTTTTTTTTCATTCTTACTTATGAAATTACAAATATACGTCAGTTATGATTAGATAAAGTTTATATACATTTTACATCAAGTTAATATTTAGCTTAAACGATAAAAAATTTATGTATAAGTTAATCTTTAAAAAATTACAAAAAAATATAACAGTTTAATATATATATTAAGTTAGAAATTTATATTAAGTTTAAATTTATTAAAACAAATATAAATTTATAAAAAAAATATTTAAATTCATATATAAATCTTATATAAAATTTATTTTAAGTTTATATTTATAAAAATCAATTCCATATAAAGTTCAATTAAAAAAGTTAAAAATACTATTTTGCAAAAAAAATTTAAAACATTTATATTTTCTGCAAATAAAAAAGTAAATATAGTGTATTATGTAATTAATACTATTTTAAATGTCTCAAATTAATTATTATTTATTATTTTTTCATACAATTTTTTGAAGATATCCTCGCACTCATTTTCTCTTTTAATGACTTATGCATAACTTTTTCAAAATATTAATGACATTAAGTGACATTCCTAATATCTTTATTCAATTTAGTCACCCTTTCTTCAATTTTCACGTTAATTTGAACCGTTCGAACTGTTCGTATTGCAATCATTTCCAAAACAAAGTATAAAGAAACAACTATGTAATAACTTAGTTTTTTTCAGAGCAGTAAACTGAAATTTCAATTTGCATTACACATGCAGAAAGACATGGTCGTATAATATTATACGGGTAACACCTTGCTTGTTTCATGAATTTATAATGTATTGGTTACTATGGTTTAAAGAGAATCATGTTTGCTTTTTTTTTTAATTGATTGTATGAGTTATCATTGTTCTTTCATGAGTTGAAAGTGTTAACAAAACCATGAAAAATAACCCACCAAATTGGTGGGTTATCATGGTTTTATTGTTTACACCATACCATCCAACATAATACGATGTTATCCAATACTTTAATAAACAATCGCAACCCATGAAATAAGCACACTATAAAGATATGAATGTGCATAGTTGACCATGTATTTATAGCTAGAATGTATGTAGAATTACGAGGGTAAAAACACGATAATGTAATTAAAAGGTAATAATCGTGTCGTGCAATATGTTTAAATGCATAATACACAAAGTTTTTGACTAATATCATTGACATACGTGTTGACTGTATAAGTAGATTGATATGATATATCATAAACAATGACGAAGTTAAAGAAAATTAAGAAAGATAAAAAAATAAATTAAAAATAATATAATAAAAATATGGTAAGGTGGGAGAGGGCATTGCAAAAGATTAGTACACACTAAAATAAGCATGATTATAGAAATATAAATAGGATTATAGGTAAAAAACATCATGATCTACATTTACCATCCTATCATATTATAGAAAGTCCATAATACCAAATGACTTTTAGACAATAGAGGAAAACTTTCTAGAAATAAGTTTGGTTGGAAAAAAAAAAGGCAATGGCATTGAAATTAAAGTTGAATATTGTTTCTTCAAGATGCATAGCACATGGAACTTACCTCCTTTTCTACTTTATTTTTGTTCGCACTTGAATAGATTTTTTTTGTTTGCGTCTCGATATCTCTGATTTATTGGATCAAGACTAATTCGGTTTGGAGAGGAATTTTGCATGGTTAGGTTCCATTTCTCTCTCAAGCGGTGTTGTGAGGAATCAAACTGCAGTTCGCCCTACTAAATTCAGTTTCAATCACCACTGAATTAATGCACCCGACTTAAATAGACAGCACATCACTTTCAATCCACATTTTTCGCCGAACAAACAACAACACAAAGTTGTGGTTTTCAATTGGAATGGAGGAAGTGGACGACACAACACCTATCCACAATACAGTCGTTCTTTTCCTCTGGTTTCTCAATTCAAAATTCGTCTCATCCCAATTTGTGCGTCATGTGATTGCGCTTCTGTTTTTACTTAAAAAAATAAAATTACTATTCTTTGGATTTGTTCGTCGAATAAATGAGGAGAAAAAGTTGAATATTTTTACTGGTGGAAAAAATTATATTGTTTGATTTTATTTTTGCTGAATAGATTCTTAGAGAAATTGAAACACTTTTTATTATTATATCCTATAATATATCTCATGAAATATTTAATTATTCATTGATAAGGATAATTATATAAATATTATTATTAATTTATAAAAAAATTAATAAATGTTATTTACTTCTAATAAAATATAATTTTATAAAAACGACATTTGTCATATTTTTTGAGAAGTTGATTCTAAAAAAATACAATTTTGTATAAAATAACCCTTTTGAAAATTTTGCTGCTTTGAACTAAATGAGACATTTATATTGGATTCAAAATTCTGCGGACACAAAGAATAATATCTGTCTAGTTATTTTTCCTATTTGAAAAAAAAATCATAAGCACAGATTTCAGATTCTTTAAAATTGAAACCTTTGTTCTCGAAAACTCAAAACAATTTCTGAAAAAAAAAACCTTAGAAAAATAATCTTTCTGTCCCATAATAATAATAATGTCCTATAATAATAATAATAATGTCCTATTATACAAGTACACTCACCTTTTTAAACTCATTTATAATAAACATATTGATATTTTTATCCTCATTTATGAAATTTTTTTTAATTGTGGAATATTTTTTAATAAAAACTTTTAAGTACATAATAATAATAATGTAACATCCTGAAAATTATTAGAATTTAAATATTTCGAAATTACATTAAAACAGGATCAAATCGGATCGATTTAGGTAAAAATTGTAAAAAATAGCAGTCAGCACGCTCGTGCAGCGCGCCCCGTGCTCATGGGTGCAGACGAGCACGATCTCGTGCTCATTCTGGAAATGGGCACGCCCTCGTGTCGAAATAATTGCAAAACGAGATCATGCACGATTGATTTAAAACACGTGCTGAGAAATCACGACACGACCAAATGGCACGACCCGTGCTCGAGGTTGTGTTGGCTGGAAAGATATCGAGTAATCTGTTCTGATTCATTTCATTCACAAAAACAGAGAACTAAGCAAGCAGCTGAAGATAGAAACCCTAATCCTAACTCCAGAAACGTGCGAGAGGCAAGAAACAACAAATTCTTGCAAGAATTAGTCATCTAAGTCAATTAAGGTAAGGATTATACTTTGCTTTGCTTGGTTGATGATGGATATTGCTGAATTTTGATTAGTTTAAGGTTAGACAGTCTCGTGTAGTTACTGGACTTATGTTTAGGATTGGAAGAATAATTGGAAGTGGATGAAATGATTGATTGTGGACTGTTTGGTTGTCTAGGAGGATCTAGACGATTTTGACTCGAGAGATTAGTCGGTGGAAGCGGTGCGACTTGCACGTATTTCGAGGTAAGTGGTTTCGTACACTTACGATATAAGTGATACTAAATTTATAAGTATTAGAACACTTAGGGATTTTCCTTAATCATAATTCATTAAAAGCTTTAAATAGCTTAAGATGATATTAAGGAAGAATTGACCTTATGTTATTGATTCATATGTAAATTATGAATTGTGTGAATATGCTCATATTTAAAATGATGATATTTGCATGCTCGATTGGTTTAATGTCGTGGTTGCTATTCGTATGTTATTTACGATGAATATGGAAGCATGTGATTTGCTTTGTGAGCATGTGTGTGAGCATATGTGATCCTTTGAGGTCGTGGCCCTTGTGGTCGATGATGTTATTTGGCCTTTATGGTCATGGTCTTTATGATCAATATTTGACCTATATGGTCATGACCCTCGAGGTCGGTTATTGGAGATATGTAAGCCCCGAGCATTCATCTTCAGAAATGTGTGCATATGCATACATGAGTTATGTGTTGCACCAATGGCGGTGAACATTACGTCCTTTCTATGTTTTGATAATGGTTTAAAACGAATGAACTTGATAAATATTGTCCACAGGCTGAAGGGGCAGGTTGGATTGAAATGGAACGTCATGAAATTGAGGTTTTAGTGTCAAAATAGTTATTGGATAAAATTAATCGACAACCATAGAGATTAATCGACTAAGTTGTTAGTCAGATTGATCAAGAGTGCGAGGTAAAAAGGCAAATGTTTGAGTAACTGATAGTTTGCCAAGTTAGCACATTTTAGTCGACCAGGTGAAGGTTTTAGTCGACTAACTTGAGGACAATTTCCTAGATGCATTTATGAAGTTGGCTTTGGGCGGCTTAATAATTACAGAGTTCAAATTTGAACGTTGCTCAATTCCAAGAAAATATTAATCGACCA
>CANYCX010069371.1:0-11750 GCA_948193385.1 Breynia disticha f. nivosa
CGCACTCTGATATTTCTATCACATATTTTGTATCGACCGGTTTAAAAGTAATGCATGTATGCTACATACGGTTTTATATTTATCGCACATGTTATTTCACCTCGAAGTTATAAATGTTGATTTTAAATTGTTGTCTTATAAAAAGAAAAAAAAATATGGTCCTAAAATTGTATTTATCGAAAATGGATCGAAATGGATTTGGGCGTCACAGACGCGCCCCTCAGTACATGGAAAGGTCTAGTTTATACTAAAAAAAGGCTTCGGGCTAACTTACTGTTAGCTAGCTTTGCTACAAGAATACTTTTACTTCCAGATCCAGAAAGATTTAAAACAACAACATATATTTATAGTGGCATAGTGAACCCCTAATGAGGTTAAAGTAAAAGAAGACCACCTAAAACTTCCTATCTTATCATCGTATTAATCATATAGTTTATCATAATAACAACATTTCTCGTACGTATAAATTAAAAACTTTCTTAGAATATCATATATTTGTCTATCGTTAATCATTATTTCAATACTTTCAATCATATGTATCATACTTATAATCTTATCATATATTCAGATTACAGTTACTCCGCTATATAATCAGAATACTGATTGTATTAGTTAACATATCAATGGCTTAAGCTTTATGTTAACTTAATACATCTGTTATTATGGAATACACAAAGTTCATACTTTACGTAGAACTAATATATAACGGATGTACTCTGGATATACCTTTAATTACATATTACACTCCTGCAGAGAAAATCTCAACAATATCAACTATTCTCAAACAAAACATCAACCTATTTCTATCAAAATACACCTTAATCATTCATATCATCATTCATATCAATATCAAACAACAACAAACTCAGATATATACATATATATAACAACAATCTCAACAACCAAACATCCATATCAATCCATCAACAAAACATATCATATGTACATGCAAAACATGCAACAACATTCAAAACTCCTAGGCCTAGCTCTGGTGAGGAGAGAGAAAATAGTTCGAGAGTAGCCATTAACCCACCTGTCAAGTCTGTACCTCTATCTCTCCTCTCTACTAGATCCTGAAACAAAAATCGCAGTTGCGTGAGTGTTGGACTCAATGAGTAGTCAATATTTCATTTAATCCATTAAATCCATTTTCGTATTATAACCACAAATATGTAAAAAGAAATACAAATGATATTCAATCGCATTTTCTAGGCTTACTTAATAATTCGTTACATTTCCTGTGGCAGCTGCAATTATATACGATTTTGTGTATCATTTCATTCATATACGATAACTCTGTCAATATATAATCATGCAACGAAAAACTATTATGCAATATGCTCGATATCTTCCTGTCCGTGCTTCCTCTCCAATATGATCGATCATAGTATCACCAAACCATCTCTCCACCATACTGTATCATATCATATTAATGGATATCCATATCTTAATGGATATCCATATCTCATAACCATATCAATTAATGCAATCATACAATCGTATATCGTTGTATAAACATAAACGTACCTATTTTCTTTTTCATTTTGTTCATATCTGTTTGCAATTCGATAATATAAACGTATTCGCTTCCAATTTTATACCAATTCCACATTTTACCATTTCATCGTATTTGATTGCAATTCATAAATAAACTTAAACAACTAATCAATATCATATATATAACTTTATATTCATTATATTTTTAAGTGAGTTAGACTACTCACCTGTCAACTGAAATACTCGGACCCCTGGGTACTCTGTCCTGCCCTGACCATCTGGTCTGTCGTTCTATAAAATCATATATGAATCTTTCTATAAGATCCAATATAACAATAATTATAATGCATACCCTAATGAATTCGTTACACTTGCTTCTCAATTTTTACAAACCCTAAACTTAACCCTAACAATTTCCTATCTTTTCTTACATCGTCAATTTCTCGATTTCAACCAATTCTAAATCAATTTTATTCATTTCAATAGTAAAACTAGTAAAACTTATAAAAATTTACGATAAATTTCAGATTTTACCTGTTTTGACTATACCAATAGATTCTCGGCTCGAGATTACGAGCAATTCGATAACTCGAATCCATTTTCTCACATAATCTATGAATTCCTCACTCAATCTCTCTCTCTCTCTTCTCCTTTCTCTCAAATTTTGAATTAATTCTTGAAGTTTCCAAGCGATTTCTCTAGCGAGTTAACTTATATTTTTTACCAGAACCAGAGAAATACGCGTGGTGGGCATGGTGTGGAGCTCAAATTTTAAACACAAATATTCCCAAATTTTCTTGCCCCATTAAAATAATAAAAGAGAATAGATAGAAAATATAACTCATATATATAGATATATTTTGATCTTGGGCCCAAAAATCCATTTGTTATAAATACACACTCAATACAGTGGAAGCCAAATATCATATAGCATATATGTACAAATATGTACAAACAAAAGCTAAACAGAAGACTGGAGCCGAACCTCGTACAAAGTCTCGATATGCCTCTGATCAACAGCTCACAAGTCCAAAAGTAGCTATCTATGATCTGCACCACAAATCAACATTCAAAAAGGTGAGTATTCACAAATACTCAGTAAATGGTAATCAGAATATTGAATAATTGAAGTGCAGGGGAACAGCACGAGGTTGTGCTGGATGAACAAGAGGGAGTGCTCAACAGCTTTCCCAGTCGACACGTTGTGCTAAATTAAACACAAGTTGTGTTCATTAAACATAAACCCAGGTAACACGATCGTGCTACCTTAGAGCACGGGGGAGTGCTCATACATAATTCCCAGAATGGCCCAGCAGCACGGGGCGTGCTGGTCAGCACGTGGTCGTGCTGAGCAACTGTTTTGGTACTTAAAATTCTAATTTCATCAATTTTACAGCAAACAAGTTAAACAAATAGGTGGAACACTACCCAACACCCACATGTACCATATCAACAGTGTTTAACACATAAAACACATAATCACACTTGTTTACATACATCATGTACCAAACATACCATATGTCTTATATATACAATCTCACAACATTCATCTCAATCAGCAATCAAACATGCTATAATGAATGTTAGATAACTCGTGTATGCAATGAATCTCATGCACACACATATGTGAATGTCCAGGGCTTACATCCATCGGCATCTCACTGGCATCGCGAGTCTCATGCGGCATCCCGAGCCTCACGTGGCATCGAGCGTCTCACTCGGCATTGTGATAAATCACAAAATCGTCGAGAGTCTCTTAACCGACATGTCAGGAGTCTCTCAACTGACAGGTACGCGTCTCACACTGAAATCTCTGTAGCTCAGTGTCACACACAACATGCATCACAATGAATGATTATATGCATTCAACATGCTACAAGATAATCTCAAATGTATGCCCAAATCAAACAAGTCTCATGCTCAATATATATACATGCCAAGCAAGTCTCATGTTAATACGTCAACCAAATGTCAACAATATGTCAATAGGCATATAAATCACAAAGAGCATACCAATTGCAAATGCAATCAATACTCATATTATCACAAGCTAGAATCACATCAAGCTAATTATGTTTCACACAAATATAATACATATATGAGTATTTTAATCCTCTTTTTAAAACTTTTAAGGTTTAAGTCTTTTATCTCTTTTCCTTTAAGTATTAAGGAACTTAACTAAGGAAAGCACTTACGAATCTACTCAATACTCATAAGTATAAAGGTCGTAAATGGAAACCACTTACCTCGAAATATGTGCAACTAAGCACCACCTCCACCGCTAGCTCACCGCTTCGATTTCTCGGCTCGTAATTATCTAGCTCCTCATAGACAAGTAATCAAGTCATAATCACTCATTTTATAACTCAATTTCCTTCCTTAAACATCCATTAATCCCTAACCACATTTCCAGCAACAAAACAACACTCAATCCCATACAACAGCAAGATCAATCCACAAGTTTAACTTAGAAACTAAGCCAAGAACACATGAGAGCACTTACCTTTACACTTGGGATTGATTTCGCACAAGAATTTCTGTTATTTTGATCCAAAACGTTGCAAAATCTTTCCTAGGGTTTCTCTGAATTGAGCTGCTTACTTCTCTGTTCTGTTTTGTAACAAAAGAAAACAGAATCGAGCAAGTCAGTATAGTCCCAATCAACACGGTCTCGAGCACAAGTCGTGTCGATCCATTGAATCACAAGTTTCTGTTATGCCGTGCGCAGTATCATTCTAAAATAAATCAACACGTTGTCGTGTTGATTTTCCAGGATGAGCACGGGGTCGTCCTAATCACATGAGCACGGGCATGCTCATGGTCGTGCTGTCTGCTGATTTTCCAAATGTTTCCTAAATCAATCCGATTTGATCCGAATAAATGCAGTTTTTGTTTTATTTTAAATCCTACAATTTCCAGGACGTTACACATGGAGTACGCATGGTCATGCCCACCACGCGTTTTCCATCACCACCACGTGTTCTTTTCTATTTCTCAGCCTTCTCTTGTTTCTTGGTTATTTAACATCAACTTTCCATCAACCTCGTATCAACCTTCCATAAACTTATATGTAATCGTTTATTAATCTTCATTTTATCGTATGCTTTCTTATTCTTATTAAGCATTTTACTTATGGTATTAATTACATGATTTTAGGGTGAGGTTGTTACACCACTGCCTCTTTACCTGTCTGTTTATGTTACGGTTGAAAGGGACACATTTATGAATTGAATTCATGAAAACCATGTTCTGCTCGGAACCCAGGTTGGTACCTTCTTTTGACCAACTAGCCCTTCTTGCTAAAACCCAAAGAATTGAGGTCCTCAATCGAGTTAGCATCAACTACGAGAGTTTCCATTTCCTAGTTTTTGGTATTCAATAAGAGCCCTTCAGAACTGCTTAAGATACACAATCTATTCTTCTAGTGAGCGACTGAAGAGTAATGCTAGCTACAAAGTTGCCAAGAGATGTCAAAACCTCTATAGGGATTTTATAGGTTCAAAATAAGTTCACGAGTTTGAAATAGTTGATCTTATTTTTATTTATATTCATTTCAATTTGTTTTTCTACCATTTGTTAAAAATATTCAATTTAGTCCATATTAGTTTAAAATTTGTTAATAAATAATCAATCATGTTCATTTCTAAAAAAAACTCATTTATGTTCATGTTCTTTTAACAAATGTTCAAATTAGATTAATTATGTTCAATTTTGATCAATTATGTTCAACTTTGTATTCAACATCCTGCATATTGTCCAAAAAAAGTCCTTTCACCAGGAATACATATTCAACACCCTGCATAATGTCTAAAAGGTACAAATTTGATCAATTAAACGAAAAAAGAAATAAAGGTTGAAGATAATTGAAAATGTTCAAAGTACACACAGATTAGTTCAAAAAAAAGTTCAAAAAAAATACAAATTTGATTAAATAAGTACAAATTTGATCATTTAAATAAAATATTTAAATCAAAGCATATATTAGTTAAAAAATGTACAAATTCGATCAACTGAATGAAAATTGAAAATACAAAACATATAAACAAATAAGTTCAATATAAAAAGAACAAATTAGTTCAAATACAAACCAAATAAAAAAATATCAATAGAACAAATATGAACAGATTTTATCAAACGACTAATGCATTATATTAAAAACCAAAAAAAAGTAAGAAAAGATCAATGAGAGTACAAATAAGTTCAAGAAAGATCAAACGAAAAAACAACACCACATTATACACACAACACCTAAAATCTAAAACAATAAAAACCTAATTAAAACTTAAAACAAATAAAATCGCGCAAAAACAAATCGCACAAAACAATTAAAATCGCACAAAAAAACTAAAAATGATTAAAACCACATCTAATAAACATTAAAGAAGAAAAAGACCGAAATATACCATTGACGATAAAGACTAAGAACCAAAGAGAAAAATCGCCAGAAAAAATAGAGAAAAATCTGATACAAAGATAACCTAAAAGAACAAAAGAAACAGTTATGTTGCGTGTTTGGAAAGAGGATTTCAAAAGAATAAGTGTGATGATAAAATTGCAGCAAACAGTGAGTATAATGTTTTAAAAAATATTTCATTAATTGATTAGATATAAAATCCCCAAAATAACCTCTACAACCATTAAAAAGTCATTTGACTATAAATATTAAAAGTCAAACACAAATGTGCATTTTCACAAAGCAAAATTTCAGCATGTGCATTTATATAAAACAAAAATAATTAAAAGTAATTTTTAAATATGTAAACTAAAGAGATCATGACACATAATTAAAGCAAATTTAAGGTTAAAAACTCGAATTAATTAAGTAGTGCACTACTTTTTCTTTTTATTTGTAGAAATGAAGATGTTTTAAATTTTTTTACAGAATATTAGTTTTTACTTTTCTAATTTCACTTTGTACAGAATGGACTTTTATAGATATAAATTTAATGTAAACTTCATAGAAACTTTATGTAAAATTTATATATAGATTTAAAAATTTTTATGTATAAATTTATATTTTTATTATTGATTTAAACTTAATATAAAAATCTAACTTAATGTACACTTAATTTTTATGTTTTTTATAATTTCTTTAAAGGTTACTTATATATAAATTTTTTTATTGTTTTAAACTAAATATCAACTTGATGTAAACTGTATATCAACTTTATCTACACTAAACTGGAGTATATTTGCAATTTAAAAAGTAAAAGTGTCAAAAAACTTTAAGCAATTACTAATTTACAAATAAAAACAAGGTATATATACAATAAACCCAAAAAAACTCTAGAAGTTGAAACATAGTTTTGTTTAAGTTTTTAGAATGCTAAATATAAAACGAGAGCATATATATACATTTATATCATGGTTATCCATGACATGTAAATTGATTAAAACATTTTAAGTGTAGAATTTCAATACAAAAATTATTAAGAGTGAGTTAAAAATACATTTGTCAATATTCACTACTTATTTATAATTAAAAATACTATGACATGAACATCTATGTCACGACTGTTTATCATTCCTATATAAAATTGAAATAACAGCAAACTACACTTATGACCTCAATTAACTCTAAATCAAGATAAAAGTTTTTTTATACTTCTGCGCCAGAATATAAAATTAATTTTATGTGGGTGTTAAAAATATAGGTGAAATATGTTATCGTGCTTGAGTTATACTCGTAACTGTTTAGCAGTTATAGTGTGTTTACATTAAAAATTAGCCAAGAATCAGATTATGGAAGTCATAGACTAAGCAATAAATTGATCAAGAGAAATAAGAGAAAATGAAAAACTTGGTCTCCATGACAAATCAAGCATATTTGGCTACCAAAATGAAAGCAAACCTAGAGATTATGATTGTAGATCAAGCAATTCATTAAAATTTAATAATATTAAATTTTAATTAATTTAATATTATTAATTATAAATATATAATATTATATCACAAATTTAATTTAAGATATTAAATAATAATTTGTATATTTATTAATTATTAAAAATTAAGTATCAATAAAAAATGAAAAATATTATTAAAAATTAAATATTTTATTAATCAAGACCCTTTTTTTGTTTATAAAAATTGGACTAATATTTTGATGTTAAATCTTTTGTTAATAGCTTGCCACATAAGATGAGAGGAGTTTTACTACATTAAATTTTTTTCTTTTACTAATAACATGTCACCTAAAGTTTTTAACTACTTTTAACCTTTTTTTTTTCTCAGTGTCAAAAAGACAAAAAAAAAGTATATTTTGCATTCTTCTCTTATCTTCATATATCAAAATTAATCGTGAACTTGGTTATATATTCGATTCTAATTCGATTTTTAATAAGTTTGAGGCTACACTACACATTATAACAAAAATTCAAGCTTTTTCATTATCCTCAATCTTACTCATACTTCCAATTCAAATCCACAAATCTTAGTTTACTATTCAGATAAGTCTTCAACAACTATATAGCATCTATATATATATATATATATATATATATATAACTTACTCAAAATTACAATTTTTTGGTATTAATTTGTCTTTTTGGGTTGTTCTTGTGGTTTGACATTATTATTTCTTGAATTTATTGCATAACTTTTAAATTTGTGTTCAATTGTACCTATTATTTATAAAAAAACTATAATATATTAAAATAAAATTCATTATAATTATAATAAAAATTATAATAATTTGTAAAAATAGTACCAACTGCGCGATCTCTTTACTAGTTATGATAATTAAATTAATATCACAATAAAAAAGATAGTAAAATAAGTCAGTTTTGTTTTGGGAATACCGAACGTTCATATAAACATGGAAAAACTAAGAGACCTAATTTGATGAAAATATGACATTTGCTCTGAAATTCAGGCAAATATTATCGGAGAAATGCAAATCTTGTGTCAGAGTCGATCAACATCAGAACGATACGATAAACCTAGGAGCAATTATAGTTCAAATAAAAAAAAACTCAATTCTCATGACCTTTTGTTTCACTAGAAGCAGAAGGGTCTCATAGTCCTACTAAAATTCTGAGTGAGTCGATTGTTAATCTTCAACAACATTCAATCGTTTCTTCTTGCTCTTTTTGCTTTGCCTTCTCTTCTTCTCGGCGTTTCGTTTCTTCACTATCTCAAAGTCGGCATTATCATTGCATCCGGACTTTTCTTCTTCAACAAGATTTAGCTGGTAACCGGTAATGTCTCCATCTTTCGCTCTTGCTCTCTATGTGCATATCTTACTTTGTTGTGTGCTTACAAGTTTAGCCATTGTTCGTTCTTGTTCTATGCCTTTTCTTTACGTGGGTAGGTTTGAGTTTCAATGCTTTAGTGTACCGAATGTCTGAAAGTTTTTTTTTTCGAAAAGGTTGGAACTTCATGGGAAAAGAGATTTATCTTCAAGGCCCTGTGGCTAAAAGGACAAGGAGTAAAGAAGCTCAGTTTTATATTCAATTACATAACGAGTACAAGAAGAAGAAAGTAGAGGAAAAGAGTGTGAGAAAGACTGAGTCACTGAGTTCTGGTTGGGTTAACAAGGGGAACTATAGGGAGAAAAGTCTAAGGAAGGCTTCAGGTTTTGGTGGTGTTTATAGTGGTAATTCAGGAAGGGATAATCTGGATTTATTCGAAACTGATAGCCATTACGGCTTGTTTTTAAGTGGTATTTTGAAAAATTTCTGGCCGGAAAAGCTTGCTTTCTTATCATTCATTCACTGTTTGTATACACATGCAGTACAACATAAACAAGAAGTCTAACACTACACAACTTCTGTTGTTACGTGATCCTATCAGACTTACAAATTTAAACTCAAACAGAATTTGAATCACAAACATATCTTATCAACTAATATTTTCCAAATAAAATTTTCTTTCACACGCTTTATAAAACTTTCACGTATCTCCAAAAACTTCCATGCAAACATATCGTAAACGTATGTTTACAATATGTTTTCGAGTTTAATTCAATTTTTAGCTTTGAATCCTCCTTGAAACCTATTAATGTTGTATAAATTTTTTTAGTAGCAGAGACTAAAATCATTGAATACGACTGTAGTTACATAAAGTTGTTAATGTGAAGGAGTTAGTTGTGGGAAAATCATTTTTTTAGTTATGTTCTAGGAATCCTATGTTCAATCCTCAAGAACGAAAGCACAGCATGCTTGAATCTATTTTGTTATACAATGCAGTTACTTCAACTTAGAATAAATAATCTAATTGTTAAAAAAGACAACAAAAGTGAGATACCAAGTATCCAACTAGGTTCTGTCAAAAAAAAAAAAGTATCCAACTAGGTGACGTTTTGAGTGAGCACGTATAAAATGGTTACTAAGAATACTACGTAACATTTCATAATGTTTCACATAAAATTATATGACTTTTTATTTTCTTGTTACATAAAAAAATATAACTTTTTTTTAAGAAAAATTTCTTTCATTTATTAATAATGATATTTGGCTAAAGCAAGGCCTAAAAACTCGGACACCTAGAGACTAGAATTAGCATTTACAAGAGCTGCTTTGGCTAAAGAGTGAGCAACTTCATTTGCTAATCGTTTTACATGTGAGACTGTAATATCGTGTCTCTCTCAAAACAAACTAACACAATTGGAATTCAGAAATGACTCCTCCAAACTCATCAGATGGAAAATTACAATGATTCTTCACTCAAGAAACCACCATGAAACTAATAAAAGAACAACTTTAAAAGTAGGAAAAGAAAACGTGTTTATGAAGATAGTTAAGATAATGCTATCGAGGCTCCATCATTGTGATTGAAATTTCTGCTGTCGAAGAAGATTCAATCTTTCCAGACGGCGAGTCTCCTTCAAAGGGGAGTTTATCCTTAAAAAAACCTGGTTCTTTGGGTTGAGCCAATGTATAATTCTCACTGCTTAACATCAAAATTACAGAAGACATGTTTGGCCTGTCTTCAACATGATGTTGCACGCATAATAGGCTAATATGAATGCATCGACTCACTTCTTCTGAATCAGATGAATGCCTTAAGAATGAATTGATCAATTCCGAAGAGTTTCCTTCTTTCCAAAGTCTCCAGGCCTGAAATATACCAGAATGCAACACTATTATGAGATTTTTGAAAGAATTTGTGAGAAGAAATGTAACTTACATATCCAATGAGGTTAATGTTGTGGTTTGGATGATAAAATCCTCTGCTTTTTTTCCCACTTATTATCTCTAGCATCATTATTCCGAAACTGAAAACATCAGATTTTATTGAGAATAATCCGTCTGTTGCATATTCTGGAGCCATATAACCGCTGCACGAAATAAAACCTAAATTGAATGTCATAGAGATGAAGTGAGTATGAAATGTTTTCATGCATGGATAACTTACTATGTGCCGACAACTCTTTTTGTGTTTCCTTCAATTTGATCAACCCCGAAGATTCTTGCCATGCCAAAATCTGAAATTTTTGGATTCATATCGTTATCAAGTAGAACATTACTTGCTTTGAGATCTCTATGTATAATCCTCAATCTTGAATCCTGATGAAGATACAAAAGCCCCCTTGCAATGCCACAAATGATATTGAATCGTTTAGGCCAATTCAACAATTTAGCTCTTCTCTTATCTGCCAATAAGCATTTTCAAATTAGTGCATTGTAATGAACTGTACACAATCCTTCGCAACTTAGATATCGAGTAATTAATTTATGACTGTGTTTGGTTTGATGTTTATAACATTTGTGAAGTTTCAAAATTAAAACATAATTAAACCAATCAAAAAATTGCATATAGAAGTTAATGTGTTTTGTGTCTCAAACACAAGTGCAGACGCTAATGACAGTTAAATCAAACAAAGCCTATATATATAATTAGAAATAGAGTTGGAAAATTGAACCACAATCGCCAGTTTCGAAACCAGCTAGTTCACTGTCCAATTCCAGTTCCTGAGAAATATGAACAGTGAACTGCCCGTTCAATTATTTTTAGGTAAAGAATCAAACTGAAATCAGAACCTTTGGTTCCGAAAATGCCCAGTTCACTGTCCGATTCTGGTTCCATGAACCTTGGAACTTTTGATCGTTGTTTCCAAACCATTTTACACGTCTAATTAGTATTATCTGTTTTATTTTTTGATTAGGTAGAGGGATCCAAACCAAAGATAAAGGCGTCCAGGCTTTTGTTAGACATGAACTCATATATCAACAATCTTTCTTCTCCTTGAATGCAGCAACCAAGAAGCTTCACAAGATTTCGGTGTTGAAGCTTCGCAATCAATATGACTTCAT
>CANYCX010069639.1:0-10840 GCA_948193385.1 Breynia disticha f. nivosa
TCTTAACATTTTTATCAATTTAGCACATATTTAAGACATAAATAATTCTTGAATAATTCTTAACATATTTATCAATTTATCACATTATCAATTTAACACATTATCAAAACATATAAATGAATGCATCATTTTATTCAACAATGACAACTTAAAATAAAGTATTCAGTTTTTGCTTTCATTCTAAATGTCTTAGATCTCATAAAGTTAGAGTAAGATAGGTTGGAAATGGACATGTTAAACATTACATTACATGAAATTTTCATGCTTCAATGTTTGTTGTATTAGTACACTTAATCCAATTCATTTAATTGTATTAGCACATGTGGCCATGTCGGATTTAGTTGTGTTTGCAACCAAAATCTCTTTGATTCTTGTACCAATATGCTAATAGACAAGATTGGTTAAAATGCTAATATCTAAAATTTCATAATATTGATAGATAAACGATTATTCAGATTTAGTATTAATACATGTTTGTCAATCCCAAGTGGAAGAATGTTGGATTTGTTGATTTAAATCATATATTGAACATGATTGCCGTAATTAAGGCACATAGATGTACATGCATTACCGATTAATTAATCGTGTATTATTAATATGTTAATGTGAAACTGGTCTAAAATAAAGTGATCTAATTGATCAAGTAGAGTTATTTTAAGAGTGAGTTTAAAATAAAATGTGTAAAAAACCTAAAGGATAGTCAGATTTATAATGGGATATATATATATATATATATATATATATATATATATATATATATATAAAAGATTGTGATCTCTAATTGAATATGGCAAAAACAAAACAGATTTTTTTCACTGCTCGAAAGAATATTCATCATTCTTCGAGAAACATTTTGTATAGAATCAATTAAAAGGCCTTCATACCCTTATTCATAATTCAAAATAATCATAAAATAAATATTTATCCGCTTACAGTTTGATTCAAATTTTATTATTTTTTTTGCGTACTCATCATATTGGCTATTATTGCGACACTCGCAACAATTTTGCAGGTTAAAATTCAAAACCAAAGCAAATCGCCATTTGACACAGACTTTGCGGTCATGGTGTCATTCCTAGTTTCATACGGGTCTATTGCTTTGCTTTGTTTGGTAGGAAACTCGTTGAGAAACATGAAACTTATGTCCAAATTATCAATTACTATGTTCACCTGTGTGGGTTTCTTTCAAATTTTCTGCTGATGATGGTGCTCGTACCAGTTCTTGGACGAATCTTTCTTGGCATGTGGGTTTGTTGTTTCATCATGGTAACCTTCTGGTTACATGACAAGATCAGTGCTACAGCGGCAAATGTTGGAAATGGAGATGATCTGATCCGAGAGCAAAATTCAGAACCAAGTGGAACTGACTCGAACCAAGAGCCTAATAAGTCAACAAATGAAGTTTCAAATGGAGATGGCGGCCACCAATCTCCGATTCGTCTAGTGGTAAAGGGCACTAGGTTCACTTAAGCAAGGTCTGGGGTTCGAATCCGAGTTCCGCCATGTATATGTAAAAATTGGGAATAGGAGAGGCACCTGCGTTCCACGCCCGACAGTCCTCGAGAGGGGAGAGCATGCTATACTGCTCACACCACACCCCCTTTAAAAGAAAAAAAAAATGGAGATGGCGGCCACCAAGAGCCAAATGAATCAACAGATGAAGAAACAAAAGGCGATAAGTCTGGTATCAGGAAGTTTGAGATTGCTTTGGAGTTTGGATTAAATGTGTGAATTCTTCCCACCATTTTTAGTTGTAGTGATTACATTTTAATAAAATATATAGAGCATCTACGAAAACATTTGAGCGAAATAAATCAACAAATGAAGTTGATTCAATTATGCCATGACACAACTTTGATAGATAAATCCATAGCAAAAAGGGATTCCGAATTCCAGGACACTGGCGCAAGTCTGTCTGCGATGAAATTAATTTAATGATGAATCCCTTTTTTCCTTTCATAAAATTCCAACAATATAGCAAAATCAAACATATAGAGCACAATTAATATACATAATACTCTAGAACATAAACATTAAAAGCAGACAATTTCCAGATGAAATTCCTATTTTTTTAGACACTTTTAAAAATTCCAAATTTCAACCGGCTCTAATACCAATAAAAGCAAATGCAGTGTAAATAAAATGGTAAGAACCAGACTTACTAGTTCTTAACGCAGTGGAAAAATTATTACACCAAGAGCCAGTTTCAGTCATTCTTTCACCGGATCGCTCCAGTTGTCTTTCCCATGAGTATACGAAAATATACTGAGTACGGGTTTTGTCCACAATCTCTACCGAATGTATTTAGTGATTTAACCAACAAAATGCTCTTCTAAGAAAGCCATGAATTAAAGAAACATTTTAGAATAGTGCTATTTACATAAATTTTATCCGGATAAAAAATATTAAGACAAGTAAAATGTTTATAATATTTTTATAATAATTTTTTAAAATAATAAAAAATTAATAATAAATGAATTAAATTTTCAAGAAAATTGATTGAGGTGCAATCAAAGGCTAACAACTTTCTTTGGAAATTGTTTCTGAGTTGGAAATTAAGTTTTATATATAGTATAGTAAGTGTACATACAAGCATAAAATTCTCAAACTTGCACCAAAGAAACTTTAACCGAAATATATTGACTTGTTACTGAAAAAACATGAGCAAACTAAGTTCTATACGAGTTACAAATGTAACAATTTTAATTGTTTACAATTTAGTTGTTATAATTTGTAACAATTAACTGTTACAATTATAATAAATTTTTAATAATTAAAGAAAGAATTGTCCAAAAAAATATAAAAATTATATATAATTATTTATTTTATAGTATTTAGTCATATAGAAATAAATTAATAATAAGTTGGCAAAATAAAAAGGGTTAATTGCACATATGACACCATTTCAAACTCTATCTACACATATGTCATCACAAGTATTTTTTCTAAAAAATAGCAGAATTTTTATTTACTTAAACTAAAATGACATCTTATAAATTTGAAAACAAACTGTCATATGTGATATTAGGATTCTCCAACAACCATTTTGAATTCAAAAAAATTCCTAAAATAAAGCTACAATTAAGAAAACAAAATAGATTTCAAATCAAACACATTTAAAATTTGATTTCAAAAACCCATAATTAAATGCAACTGAACCTCTGAAGAAAACATCAAAAAAATTTCAGAAAAACCAAATCTTCTAATAAGAATTTAAAAAAAATTATTTACAGACTTGTTCGTGCAACATAATAGTTGTAGGACGCATTTGGACTCAAATTTTATATTTTTTGTTCATATTTTTCAATTTTAAGAAATATTTTATTGTTATTGCATAATTTTTTATTTTAAATAATTTAAAATAAATATTGAGCACAAATAGATTCATTGTATGAATATACATAAAAAATAAAAAATACTTTTTAATTAAGAATTTCCTTTGAAATAAAAAATGATTAAAAACACATAGAGACACTTTTTTCTGGATCATTTATATAAGTTAAATTTTTTCTTTAATTATTTCATAAAAAATGTACATTTGTTTTTTCATAAAACAAAATATAATAGAATACAAATAGATACATTTTTTAGATTCATTGACGGAATGAATGACATTTAGGTATTGTCGCATTGATACACTAAGACAGTGTATGTGATGATGTTAGGAACTTTCAAAACTATATTGTCAATGGTATGGATTAATCTTAGATTATATTTTAGATTAATCTTACAATTACGATGTATTAGTGGAAAAGATTTGGGCAAGCTTTAGAATTCAAATTTGATAAGTATATAACGTGTATAAAATTGTGATAATCCTATCACACTAAACAACTAAGTCTTCCTAAAATCAAGGAAGTTAATAATTAATTCAAAATTTGAATGCCAAAATAAGATTATATTTTCATAATAAACAGAGATGTCATAATTGTAAATTAAACTATAATATTATTTTTATGAAATATTTTATACAAACTGTCATTTCAGAAAAGTAAACTTTAAAAATGTTATTTTAGATGAAGTAAAATTCAACATGTCATTTTACTAAATATAATTTAAAAAAGTGCCTTTTTTATAACTATTACAAATAAAAAATACCTAGCAAATCTTTATGTTTCATTTAAAATCGTAATGCACATAAAAAAAATCAATAGTACTAAAATGCAAAAAAGAAAACAACATTACTCAAAATACTAAAAGGCTATTTTTTATTCCAGATCGAAGAGCGTATATAATAAAATCTCAAACAAAAAATATATAATTGTTTGGGCCAAAAAGGGCCAAATTAGTTGGGCTGATCCAAATTGCCGATAAGGAATCCCGATCTTGTACGGCAAATATGGCAAAAGATATACAGTTTCAATACATCAAGGAAACTAATAAAATCATATGTAGATAATATGTCTAATTTGTCATACAAAGGAAGGAAATATCAATCGATGAGATACTTTCAAAGGACAAATCAATTATAAATACAAGAGAAATCAGAAAACAAGAGATCACTCACCTAACATCAAAAACCAAGCTACATTCACATTGCTTTAGTCATCTTTCATTTTTTTTTGCGTATTTTTTGCATTTTTTCGTCATTTCATTTATGTTTCTTATTGTTGATTATTGTCATTAATTATTTGTAACCAATGAGTGAAGGACCCTTGGAAGAGATCGTCCTAATTTTGTATTTGGTAATTGTTTGATTAGATTTCAGATTTCATGTGCTTTTATTTATTTTCATTTAGTTTGAAAAAACTCTAAATTAACTTTGTTTTTCGTGCATTACAGAGTTAAAAAGGACGACATTTATTCTTTTTTCTCAGATTAAATAGGGTAAACAATAACTTAAATTAAATTAATTTTGTCTCAATCAAAATTATATAATAAAACTTAAAATAAGTAAAAATATTTAATATTAAACATTATATGTAAGCGAGTGATAAATTGGAAAATATTTTTCTCTTTTAGAAAGTGAAAAATACTTTATCACAAAATAAGTTATTTAGAGAAGTTATTTTTAGTTGACCAGAAATTATTTTCTATTGGCTATTTTCTCTCTTTTTTTTAAATTTTGGGCAAGGAGCCAGGATAGCCACACGAGCCAAGGGCAGACAGATCTCCAAAGAAAAGCTTGGTGAACCAACAGGTTTGTTTGGGCTTGTATGCCTCCAATAGCGCCGCTACGGAGCCAAAGATCAAACCCCGCACCCTCAATATGCTGGTTGATCCCCTTTACCACTGAACCCACGAACGAATGGTTTATTGGCTATTTTCTTTAAATCAAACAAACAATAAAATATAAGAAAACTATTTTCCAAAAAAATATTTTTCATCAAACAAACAGATGATATATTGTATTTCTTGCAGATTTGATTACAATGTATTATAGATAGCTAGAAACATATAGTTTTGTTCGTTATTCACCAAAATAGTTGCCAGATCATGGGACCATGAGTTCACCTTTCGAACGAATAAGTAAGCATACCACAGATGGATGACTGAGTTTATTTCATCAACTAGTCGAAAACCGCGCTCATGCGGATATTTAAGTACCAAAATATTTAAAAATTAGGAAAATATTTAGAGAAATTGAAATTGTACTACAATAACAAAAAAAAAACATGTAACATATAATCTAAAATATATTAATTTGAAAGTTTCATTGTCATATCTATAAAAATATTGTTATATTGCCTACAATAAGATACTATAAAATATACATTACTCTAAAATAAGCATTCTCCATTGTATTGATTTAAATTTTGCAACTATTCCATTTTCGTTTAAGGCTCGAAGGTTTCCGTAACTTCCTCTTATGTTGGTCTTTTGTAATTAACTACCTAGAAAAAAGTTATGCCGTAGGTAATAAGCTAATCAAGACTTCAAGCAATATGAAATTATGGAGCATAAAGACATAAAGACATTGATAAGAAAGAGACATAAAGACATTGATAAGAAGAAATAAAAAAAATGTAAAAAAAGAGTCATATGTTTTAGAATAAAAAGTCCATTTAAAAAAGAATGAAAGAGGATTTATCCCCTTTAAATATGTAGCTTTATCAGGCTGCTCCCGAATTACAAGCTTGTTGATAGCTCAATCAAGATCTGTTCTAAAAGAAAGAGAAGTGTATTGTTCTTATCTTGAAAGAGAGAGAAAGAGGATTTGAAGATAGAGAAAGAGAGGTGTCAATGTTAAGTTTTATAGACAAAGTTGATGATAGACGATGCATTACAGTTATTATGAATTCTAAGGGGCTCTTTTTTAACTGAATTACTTAATTATTAAGTTTTAATAAATGAGAATTAAAAAGGTTAAAAAAAATATGTTCGTAATTATTTTAGTTCAATTAAAAAATTCAAAGTTTTGAGAAAAAAGATAAATAAAATAGTGGATTGTGGTTCATTATTATGTTTCAACTTTAATGTAACATTTTGAGAAAAAAATATAAACAAAATTTTGATCAGTTACTGGACTTGAATTAGAAATTATAAAGGTCACTTTTATTTTTAATGTTAGTGTATTCTTTATTTAACATATTAAATAAATTATTAATTAATTTATTGCGTAAATTAAATACTCATTTAAAGTGCACTATTTTCAATAATGTGAGTCTATTTTTTTTTTGAATTGTTAAATATTTAACTGAAATTATGTTAAAGGTATTTTAGCCCAAAAAATAGGGTAATAATATTTTTGGACAAAAATATCCCTATTTATCCAACTCTTTTTTTTTTGTTTAAAGAAAACAAAATAACCACCAAGGTATTTTCTTTCCTTCTTGAAATAGACATACATGAAAATTTATTATGTCTCTCACGACTCATCATGAGCTGTTCCAACAATAATTTTAAAAAACTTTATGTATTTTATTTCTTTGTTTTAAAGATGCATACATGACAATCAGGCAACATCTACAATTCTATGAAAAATATAATGTACATAATAGTATTCTAAAATCTATATTAGAAACATTTTAAATAATTTTTTATTTATTTTAAAATGTAATATTTTAATAAAGTTAATTTTCTGTTGCATTGCACTGGTACTATAACTAGTTAATTAACTAATAATACACAAGTTTGCACATATTTATCTATGAAGAAGATGAGTAAAGAAAGACATGGTTGTTTAATTTGATGCTTAAAATAAATATGAATATGACATTTTATAAATATGAAGAACATCATGCAGCAAGCAACCGAAATGGTTGGCTGAATTTTTTGGAATATTTTCGTTTCATTCTCTTGTGAAATTCCATGAAAATTTCAACTTTCAAAACGAGCCTACTAATAAAATTGCCACTGCAAAAATATTAGGTACAAACTCGAGAGAAATTGATTTGTTAAAAATAACAGTAGAATTGATTTATTAATTAGTTTATTTTTTTAAACTGACGAGTCAAAACGACGTCATTTTAAACCTATATAAATAGTGACATGACATTGTACGGTGTCGTTTTAAATTAGCAATTAGCTTCACCAATAAACTAGCCACACTCATACAATGTCGTGACACTATCTACTTTGTTAGACTCGGTGCTTCACTACAAAAAACTTGAGTCCATCACTTGCAATCATTAGATATCCTAATATTATGCCATTTTTTCAAAAGAAGCAAAAACGGAGATTACAAAAGGTTTAAAAGCAGCAGAAGTGCGCATCTTTGCGTTTTGTCGAATCAGTTTGGGGAATGTTGTAATGATTTTTGATAGCTTGTTCTTCTGTTCCATCACTGAGCCCACCTACCACGTCTTTTCCAAATTTTGTGTCGTTGAAAATGTAGATGATTGAATCTTCTCTTCTGCTTCCTCTTTTTTTTATTTAACAAAGAGGATTTTATTAAGAGCAACTGTTTACCTCCACAATTATCACACACAATAAATTTACAGGGAAAATAATGGGGAAAATGCGAGAATCTACTTCACTTCCACAAATATAAATCCATATTAATCGTATGGATTCACATTAAATCTCAAAACTATTCTTTACTTTGTCTCACCACTCAGAACATGACCCACCCTTCTCTCTTCCCTTTATATTCATTTACACATCGTCCTTCTCTCTCCATTTCAGGTCCCTGCAGGTTGCAACAGGCGAAACACAGAGTTCACACAAGTTTAAGTACTACGGAGCTATATGATAATGCCTTCAGCACAATCACCAAGTGGTTCAGCATCGTTTAGGTAGCGTCCATGCTATATATTCTTTTCTGTTAGTATATGCTTTCTCTTAACCCATTATTATTCTTTTAGGCAACTCTGACTTCATGTGAACTTTGCTGCCATAAAATAATAGAAATGTTTTCCACATTTGTTTTCATGAAGCTACACTTGGACCACAGCCAGATTTTTTTTATTACGTTTTCTTACCACGAAAAAGCTCTAATTCAACTGTGCTCTCTCTCTCTCTCTCTCTCTCTATATATATATATATAACAGGTCCAGCCTGCAAGAGTATATATCGAGAATGATTATGTTGTTGGTAGCATTGATCCAAGTGAAGTTACAGAGAGCCAACGAGTGGCCTCCAGTGACAGAATTTGCAATTAGGGCAAGCAGTGTGGCCATGCTAACATATTGTTTGGCTATGTATTTTGAGGAAAAGCTCGCACGCACAGACGATGCTGCTGCCAAAATTATTGGATATTATGGAATACTTTGTGGATTCCTTACAATCGTATTGCTGCTCCTGATGCTTGATCAAACTATAGGTTGGATCAATCTTGGCGTTTGGGTTTGCTCTTTCTTCATAGTAACATATTTGTCATACAAGCAGATTTTTGACATGCTTTGTCAGGCAATTGGAAAAGTTCGTCAAGGTATTGGTGCTTTTTTTGACAGGTTGTTCTCTGAAGTTGTTAAGGGAGCAATGGGGAATGTATGATCAGATCGTCAGGTTTGCTGGGGCTTTTTTAGCAATAAAGGGTTGTGAAGAAATTTATTCAGCAAAAAAGAGTGAAATAGAACTATTTAGCAATTGGGTCTGATTTTTTTTATTAGTGAAAAGAGAATGAGTTTTTGGAGCAAAATAAATTATATTAAAAAGAATTATTCTATCTCTTTTATGATTTTTATCAGTTTCAATGAAAAAAAAATGCCCAAATTGCTAGAAGTTCAATTCTGTTACATATTCATACCATATTATTTTCAAATTCAATCTTAAAAAGACAAGTCAATGAATATAAAAAAGAGACAAATTTGAGTAATATGAATTCAGCAAATATGTTACTCACAAATACAAAATTACAAATATGAACATTAACATTAAAGCCTTGGCGTGACTTAGGGGGACCAAAGAAAATCAAGCCGACTACTGCTAACTGAAATCAAACTGAATCGAACCTTTTTTAGTCATATTTTAACTGTTTAATTTGGTAATAGTTTGACTTTTTTGCAACTCACAAAGTTTAATTTGTTTCAGGTTGGTGTATTCTAAACCCGAATTCAAACCGAGTCAACTATATATATATATATATATATATATATATAATGTCAATAATGTTATATTTTATGTTAGATTATGTCAATAATGGATCGTATTCGGATTGTATCAGGATTACATGTTTACCTAAATTTTTAACTCATCATTTCAACATGTTTGCGATGTAAATCCACTTATACCAGTCCTAACCCGCATAAGTTCATTTTAATTCAGGTCATATTGGTGAATCATCAAGTTATCTGTTCACCTTTGTGGGTTGCTTTCAAATGTTCTCATAGTGATGATGCTCGTACCAATTCTTGGACAAATCTTTCTTGCCATATGGGGTTGCTGTTTCATGATAGTAACTTATGCAACTTATAAGTTACATGTCAAGATCAGTACTGCTCATCGTGAAAATGCTAGCAAGAACAACCAAGCCCAAACTCAGCCTACAGATGAAGAATCAAATGTTGGTAACATCAACCAAGTGGAAAATCAGTCCATATATGAAGAATCAAATGGTGGTGTGAGAAACCGAATGGTGAGAGCCGTAAGTGCTTGAGGAAGTTCTTGTTCTGGTAGGCTCCAAAAGATTACGGTAATGTGTTTTTATTGGATTTATGGATGAGTTTGTGCCGAATCTGATTTCATTCTCCTTTTTTTTTGGTAACAAAATTTTAGGCAAGGGTCGGGCCAGCTACACGAACCAATTGCAAGGAGATCCCCATGATTTCATTCTCCATAAATTGATTATTTTCTTGATATCAATTATTGTAATTTTGTGAATGCTGAATCTGATTTCATTCTCCATAGAACACACACAATGGAGTATTTAATGCTTCAATTCATAAATTTCACTGTTCATTGCCCTATAAGAGAGACAACTTTTGATTAATAGGGCATTAGAGGTTTAAGCATTGTTGTTTTGAAGGATTCATATTTGGAACCATGATTTTCTATCAAGGAATAAACAATATGGTTCTTTTTTAGGCATGTGAGCTGTTGTCATAGAGTAAATTCTCTTTCTTGTGAATCTCTCTTAAAGGCGTGAATCTCAAATACGAAAAACACATGTGAAAAATAGAGAACAACCAATTAAAGAAATCTTTAGGTGACTTTTACTACGAGGACACTTTTTTTAAGGGACTCAATGAGACATCTATTTTAAGCCATTAGATCTTGATAAAATAATCTCAGCCATTAAATTGATTAAGTAAGAAGGTATAGCATTTGGTGTATGGAATAAGGGAATTAATTTGGTTAACAAAAAAATAACCAAATCAACCGAAGAGCCAAATTGTGAATCCAAAAAATCAATCAAGTTTCCTCAAGGGCCAAATTGTAAACATAAAAAATCAACCCTCTCTCATTTTAATCAGATCTACATATTTCTTAACCAAAATCCTAAAAGAACAAATTCAAC
>CANYCX010069705.1:0-11071 GCA_948193385.1 Breynia disticha f. nivosa
GGTGGCAAGTCATTTGAGAACCTGTGTCCAGGAAACCAGTCTTTTAAGATAGAGTAGGGAGCCTTAAACCCTACTGTCCTGTTAGGCATGCGGTTAATTAAATATGTAGCTGTCAATAAGGCCTCTCCCCATAGATACTTAGGAACATTCATAGAAAACATAAGTGCCCTTGTTACCTCAAGTAAGTGTCTGTTTTTTCTCTCGGTAACTCCATTTTGTTGCGGAGTATTAACACAAGTGGTCTGATGTAGTACTCCATTTTCCCGTAAGAAATGTCCCAAAGCTTCATTAATATATTCTGTGCCATTATCAGAGTGCAATACTTGGATTTTCTTCTGAAATTGACCTTCAATTAACCTGTAGAAAGTCTGAAAAACCCCAGCCACTTCTGACTTTTCTTTAAGCAGAAAAACCCAGCTAACCCGTGTGTGATCATCCGTGAAGGTTACAAACCATCTTTTTTCGTTTCTAGTTTTTACTCTAGAGGGTCCCCACATATCGCTGTAAACTAAGGAAAATGGTTCAGTGGGCTGGTATGAATGTTGAGGATAGGTATTTTTGTGACTTTTGGCAAGGATGCAAGATTCACACACAAAATCAGTAGCATTTTTAATCAATCTATCAGGTAGCAATCGTTTTAGATACAGTAGGTTAGGATGTCCTGATCTATTGTGCCATAACTCGATGTCATCCTTGTTTATTATGGAGCTGCTCAGTCCTCCTGATCTGCTCCCTCTGCCTTCCTCAATCAAGTAATACAATCCTTCCTCTTGTTTAGCACTGCCAATCATCCTCCCCGAGGTGATTTCCTAAAATAAACAGTTTGAGTCACGGAAAACTACCCTGCATTGCGAGTCTTGAGTAATTTTGCTAACAGATAAAAGACTGCATGCAAGTTTAGGGACATGAAGCACCGATTTTAGGTGTAGGTTAGGTGATATGACTATTGTGCCTTTACCTGCAATAGATGCAAAAGACCCATCTGCAATCCTAATCTTTTCTTTGCTTGTAGATGGTTCATATGTCTGAAATAGTGTTGACCTATAGGTCATATGGTCTATAGACCTTGAATCAACTATCCATAACTTATTAGATGTAGGAGTAAGTTTAGAGTTACATTGTTGGGTGCCAAAAGTTGCTGGAATTCGAGCCACATTGGCTTGAGGCCTTAGGAGTTTCTGAATATAACTCAGTTGTTCAGTGCTGAAGACTTCGGTTCCAGTTCCTGCCACCTTCTCTGTCCCAGCTCCTGCCACATTTACAGCCTTCTGCCCTTTCTGTTCATTTGCCTCAAATGGTTTTCCTTTGAGTTTCCAGCAAGTTTCTCGCATGTGTCTAGCCTTTTTGCAATAGTCACGCCAAAGACCAGCCTTAGCATCTTTCTTTCCTCGTGTGTTGAACCGAGCAGCCATGGCAACGTCTTCATTGGTCAGTAACGCAGATCCTTCTAGAGGTATAGAGGAGTGTTGGTATTTTTTCTAACCATTACTCCTCTCCTGGTTTCTTCTCTTCTCACCTCTGCAAAGGCTTCATCAATAGATGGCAGAGGGTTCCTGCCTATAATTCTCTCCCTGACTTCATCAAACTCAACATTGAGTCCCGCCAAGAATTTAAAAATTTTTTGGTCGTCAACAATCCTCCTATAATGCTTTAAATCACTTGCAGACTTCCAGGTGTGAAAATGGAACGCATCCAAATCCTACCAAAGTCCTTTTAAGGCATTATAGTATTCGGTAACTCCCATACTCCCTTGACAAATCTCTCCGATCTTAAAGCTCACATCATACATCTGGGACTTGTTATCCAGATCTGCATACATAAGAACAAGGTTATCCCATAGTTTTTTAGCCGTGGTGTAGCCCATGCAAGTCGATCCTATTCTTCCATAGAGTTAATCAGCAGCGCCATTATCATGGAGTTTTCAGCTTCCCAGTTTTCAAATTCAGGGTCGCTTTCCTGTGGTTGTTTCACCCGGTGACATACCCAAACTTCTTCCTTCCCTTCAGATACATTGCCACTGATTGAGACCATTTCAGAAAGTTTTTCCGTTCAGCTTCGTGGATGTGATCCGAAGGGAGGTTCTCCATTCGGCATCTCCAGCGTGGGATTGGTCAGTAGTTGTTCCAGAGTTAACAAGTTCTGAGGTAGACATGGTGTTTTCTGTATTTTAGAGAATAGTGTGTGTCTGCTCTGATACCAACTTGAAATGAAGGTATTCTCTATTATGTGTATTACATCGATATACAACTCTATATATATACACTTTACTGACATAGATTCAGGCATTTCCTTAGCTAATTTCTAGGAATACTTCTAATGTACAACTGACTTTCCATCTAATATTCACTAACGGTAACTTTCCATGTATAATCATGTTCACACTCTAATTTCAACAACTTGTTTTCCACTTCCTGCAGGGAATACCATTTTTCCATGCTGGTGATGAGATGCTGCGGTCAAAATCACTTGATCGAGATTCCTACAATTCTGGGGATTGGTTTAATAGGTGCTCTCCTTTTTTCTTATATTTAAACGATTCATGTGATTAGTAATTGCTTATTATCTGGTATAATGATCATCAGATCTTGCAGAAAAGATGTACAAATTTATCTTACCACTATTACATAATTTCATTTATGTGTGGCATGTGGAAATTAGAATGTGAAGATGATTTGTTAATTATGTGAAGTTATGTCTATTAGCTCTGTAGAAGGAAACTAAGCTGTAAATTAGTTAGAAGAAATCCTTAGATGTTAGCAAAGATTTTCCTAACGTTAAGCAGCATGACTGTATATATTGTAATGCATTCTAATGATAATATACAAGTGAGAATACCTACCCTTCGTTCGTGAGTTCAGCGGTAAAGGGGGTCAAACATCACACTGAGGGTGCGGGGTTTGATCTCTGGCTCCGTAGCGGCGCTGGGGGGCATACAGACCTAGACCTTCTGTTTCACCAACTCCAACGGAGACTCCCTGCCCTTGGCCGTGGGCTAGCCCAGCTCCTTACCTAAAATTTAGTAACAAAAAAAAAACATGTGAGAATACCTCTGATTTCAAGTTGGCATCTATCTGATGTTCACATAAAACATTTTCAGGCTAGATTTCACTTACAATTCAAACAATTGGGGTGTTGGTCTTCCGCCAAGAGAAAAAAATGAGAAGAACTGGCCTCTGTAAGCTCTCACTTTTATTCTTATCAGTAGTGAAATAGTTTCAATGGATCTCACGATTAATTTCATATGCTTTTTAATCATGAAGTTTTTATTCCCTTCTCTGATCTCCAGAATGAAATCAAGATTAGCAGATCCATCCTTCAAGCCTCAAAAGAGTCACATCCTTGCCGCTGTTAATAATTTTTTAGAAGTACTACAAATGAGATATTCTTCTCCCCTTTTTCGTTTGAGAACAACTAATGCTATCCAGGTGAGAATCATTTATTCATGGCCTTTGGTTCAATTGAATTTGTCTTCAGATGGAAAAGACCTGGCAGGGAATAAAAAAGGCTATTATCTAGAGTTCAATTTTCAGGAAGAATTTGTTGCTTAATGTTCATAAATTCTCTACTGCCCGTGATGCAAGATTCTTTGTTTATCATCTGTTCTTAACCTTTCTTAAGGAATTAACTTGACCAGTATACTTCCAGCTGCTGCATGTATCACCAATGAATGGTTAAACTTATGCAGTTGTGGAGAAATGCTAAATAACTACAGAATTTTCAACAGCAGTTGTGCTCTTTTCATTTTCCGAATTTTATTGCATTATCCTAGAAGTCAGCATATTCTATTTACATGTCATGGCATCCAGGACCGGGTACGTTTCCATAACTGTGGTCCTTCTTGGGTGCCTGGTGTTATAGTGATGAGCATTGAAGATGGTCAGGAAGGCGTCCCAGGGCTATCCCAACTGGATCCCAAGTGAGTGCAATTCTACTCTACAGAACCAAATTGTGCCAATCGGTAGCCGTGATTCAATGTTGATTTTTTGTATTTACAGATATTCATATATTGTGGTTATTGTTAACACTCGTCCAAATGAGGTGTCACTTACCAGCCATTCGCTACAGGCACGAAATTTCCAGTTGCATCCTGTACAGGTTATGTTTTCTTTCCTCTTGATTAGGGTAGGCACCAATAGTTGGAAATAGGAATTCCGATATGAGTTTTTAAATTCTTCGTGCACTTTTATTCTTCATCCATTGGTTTAGACCTTGTAATTACGACTTTTTTTTTTGAAAATATGTTCATTTGATTTTGTATTATGTAGATTCTAACATACTTTCGGAATTTTCTTTTATGTGCATCATTGAAAATCTTGTTCAGGCAATCTCCAGTGATGAAATTGTGAAGAAATCTTCATACGAAACATCATCAGGGTGCTTCAACGTGCCGTCAGTGACAACATCCGTGTTTGTTGAGATGCGGTAATTCATTTGCGGCTTAAGGTGATGTCTTATGTACATGATGTCTAATAAATTGAGGTTATGATGAAATTCCTAAGGCAAATAAGAGGAATTTGGAATTTCGTGTTTTATAGTACATTGTGCCAGAAAAGGAAGTGGATGGATTTGGATACATGTTAATAAATTGTATTTATGTCCTGAATACACCAAATCATAAAGAGGAAATACGTCTCTTGTCAGGAATCAATCTTACATTTTTATTATGAGTACGTACTAGTTCAAAATAATTTTTTGGTGTGTTGTGTTTGGTGAATAAGAAAGATATAACTTCAAAGGGGGAAGCGCTGGAGTGCAAGAATAGAGTAGACAGTTAAGAGTAAGACGAGGCGAAATCTGGTATTCCTGATTAATTATTTAGAGCTTATTAACTGATTTTCAATTTTACAAGATGTATTGAACAAAAAAGTTGTCTGACCATGTCACTCCAAAGTTCAATGCTACTATCCAGTGCTCTGAACTTGTTTTATTGCCAATCGGATTGGCTGTGGAATTTGCCCAACTGGTTTTTGTTCCGAAAATTAATCAAAATCTTCACAATTTAAGTTTTGTGTGTAAGATTTTTGGCTGTTTGTTTATAAAAAAAATGATAAAAATCCTTTTTTTTTAAAAATTCAACCAATGTAAAACGAACTTGGTGTCAAAAGAAATAAACATGCACATTGCTAAGAAAACACATATCTTGCAGATGTGAAGAGTTTACATATTATTTTAAAAGTTCATGTAAGATCTTCTCATAATGTTAACACTATCAAAACATTTTCAACTCGGGATGGATGCACATTTTTTTTAAAAAAAATTCTAGTACTAAAACAAATCAAGCAAATGTTGACCTTCACCTTGAGATCCTCCGCTATCACCTCACTGCCCTGAAATCAACACAAAACAAACAATACTATTTTGAGTTTTACAACTTAGTAAGCACATAAACTAATCATATGTACCCGACTATGTAAAACAAAAGCACTCGTTCCTTAAGACAATTATATTATTATAGTACGTTATGCCTTTAGGGCAATCCTCTGTGCCTCCGTCCAATTTTACCACTTCTAGCTCTTTGTCGTCTTTCCTAATGTACATTCAGTCCCATTTGGCATTTTTCTAAATGCTCATTCATTATGTTCAGTTTCAGGTGACACACGGTTAGGAATGCGGTCATGCCTTCTACTCGTGTTGCTCTTTTACCTTATACACAACCATCATGACCTTTAGCATGCCCTCCGTGTGGTTTTCAAACGCTTACTATCATTTTAGGGAAACAACACGACCCATGTAAAATGTCATGGGGCTCGTTTTGCCCCACCATTTAGGTTGGCATGGATCGTGTAAAGGGCCATAACGCCCGTGCCAGACTACTTCAACTTATACAGATTCCAAGGAGGGTGACACGACTCGTGTGAAGTGCCACAACCATTTTGTCAGACCACTAGTTCTCTCATTACATTCTTTCTTCATGCATACTTTTAGTGTAACATTCTGGATATTTTTCGTCGTAAAATGACGATAAATATTTTTAAATGTTAATATATAAAGATATACGAAAGGTTGATCGAAGGTTGACGCGAAACGATCGAAGAAAATCGGAAAAACCTGTAATTAAGGGAGTACGTGCAGTGGACAAGAAAGTACACGTGGTCGCTGCCACCACGCGTAGTTTCGTTCCACCACGCGTGGATCGCTGAATTCTGGAAAAAAATATATAAAGATATCGATCGTTTAACCGATAAAATGCACTTTTTCCTTTCTAAACAAAACCCTGCAGAGAAGAACATCAGAGGATGTTGGAAAACTATCAGAGGATTGATTTTTGAAGTGAAAAGGGCTGATTTCTTGTAAGAATTCAAGCTTAGGTAAGATGGAAGTTGATTTGGATGGTTTATTATTGGTTGATATTAAGTTGATGGTAATTCTTTTGCTAGATTTATGGTTAGTTTAGGCTGATTTCCTTGCTGAGAATTTTTGCTTATTAGTTTTGAGAGATGGATAATGACTATAGAAATTGGTTAGGATGAGTTATGTATGATAAATTGATGGAAAAGGAGGTATAACTTAAGGTTTATGTTAAGTTGACAATCGGTTGATTTTAAACTGAATTGTGGCTATATTGTTTGGAAATGTTGTTGGAAATTTATATGAATAAGTATAGGGAGTTGAATTAAGTTTTGTGAATTATTTAGAGATGAATTGAAAAGATTGAACTTACAGAGGAATTGTTGGAAATGTTGATATATAGTTGATTTATGGTTTCAAAAGGATGATTTAATGATTCTAAAGTTACAATCAATACTTGAATTGGTTAGTAATGTACTATATATGGTTGATTTTGTAGAGGAGGATCTGTACGACGATTGGGAGATTGTTGAGCTGTGTTGATTGTTTGTTTTTGTTTTGCTTAGAGGTAAGTGTTCTTCAGCTTACATATTGATTCGTAGTTTGTTTTAGGCTATTTTATTAAGTTAGAAATGCCTATAATGAATTGTTGAGATGTTAGATAACATTAGTGAATTTAAGAATAATGTGTTTGATTGATTGGTTATAAGCTTTGGAAAGCTTATTATATATGATATGTGTTTGATATGTTATGTTCTTTGGAACATTAATACGAATGGTATATGTGATTGTTTGGCTGGTGGTTAAACTTGCTTTGTTGTTCATTCTTATGAATTTTATTGATTGAATTTTGTATGCTCTGATTGATATATTGACCGTTTGGTTAATACATGTTTGATTTATTATTTGATAATTATACGTGACTGAGGTTGCGATATTGTGTTATATGATTGCTGATTGAGCATGTTGAGCATACATGAGTTTTGATACGAGATATGAGTGTATTGATCATTCATTGTGTTACATTATTGTGTGACACTGAGTTATGAGATACAGGCAGGGCCCGATTATTCTGGGCGAGAGCTCGATGCTGGTCTGGGACCGATTATTCCGGGAGAGATCTTGATGCCGTTCTAGGTATGATGTTGGTTTGGGACCGAGGGAAAAATGATCTAAAAAGAAAATAAAAGAAAGAAAGAACCCGGGGCAGACATTCGCATATGATTGCACAGCATTCATATGCATTTGATTTCGCATTCATTCATAACATTTTATACGTGTTATTAATTATGAATGTGTTACTGTTAATACGAACAATGGATATTGATTGTTTGATATTGGTTTAATATGGATAGGATGTTGTTTGATGTTTAATTACTTTATACTAATTTATAAAGTGACATATAGAGTTCATTGGATAGATTATCGATTCTGAGATATGACTGGTGTGCAAATGATTATGTGAATTGATTGAGTTGTTTCATTAGGTTAGAGGAGGATCGTATTCCGAGATGGGATATTGATTGTCCCTACGCATATTTAAAATTACGAATCAATTATAGCGTACGAACCTTACTGAGTATTGTAAAACATACTCACCTCTGTTTATGTATCTAAATGTTGCGCAGGACGCAGATAACTGCTACTGGACCATAGTTACAGTGATCAGATCTTCTGTCAGAGCTTGCGATTGTCTGAGGTCGAGCTCCACTGTTCTATTTTTGCATGTTTCCAGTTTTGATTTTGTACATATTTGTACATATCTTGTATATGATACTATTTTGAGTGTGAAAATGTTTCAAACTTCTTTTGTTATTTCCGTTGTAAAACTTTTATGTTACGACTGTTTTGGGCCCAAGAATGTTATAAAATGTGGTTTCATTTTCTTTCTTCTCGTATTTCACTCTGATTTCAGTATGATTTCTTATTATTATATAAAGATTATTGATTATCAGGAAAACAGGTATTTAAAAATGAGTTTCACATTTCGTGGTATCAGAGACTGTACCAAAATTGTTTTGTTTGTTATGTTTTGGAAGCTAAATGAATTTGAACTTGAATTTTTGAAATCAGATGGAGGCACTTGACGACGCACCACATGATCATAGTATAGCTTAGTCCAGAGAGTCAGTAGAGGGACAGGGGTTAGCCCCATTACCTCCTGAGTAGCCTGCACAGCCTGCTGCAGTCGCACAGCCAGCACAGCCTGATATACCTATACCTCCATATGATCCTGCATATGCTCTGTTTTGGGAGATGATGCAGAAGATGATGCAGGATCAGACTAGAGCCTGAGGTAGCCAGAATCTTAATATTGATAAGAATTTTGCTGAGGTTATAAAGCAGGGGGGAGGATATTTAAGGGCACTACTGATCCTTTAGAGGCAAATGATTGGTTAAGGCAAACAGAGCATATTCTGACGCGTATAAGGTTACCATAGAGCATAAACTGAGGTATACTACATCTCTTCTAGAGAAAGCTGCCTATAACTGGTGTGAGTCAGTCCCAAATAGCCAGAATGATCCTCCGACATTGATTTGGGATGATTTCTTATAGAAGTTTGCTGAGAAGTATACCCCTCCTCTATTCCAGACGAAGAAAAAAGATCGAATTTTTAGAGTTAAAGCAGCGGGAGCATACTTTTGTAGAGTACGAGGCTGAGTTTACCAGACTATCTCGATATGCTCTAGAGGATGTAGATATTGATCAGAAGAGGAGAGATAGATTCGATAGAGGTTTGAGGTATCTTATACGCAACAGGATTGCACTGAGACCTGCGACATACGAGATACTGATTGACGCAGCCATCAGAGCTGAAGAGTTAGAGTCAAAGGGTGATAAGAAAGATAACAGAAAGGAAGGAAAGAGACATAAGATTTCTGGGTCTAGTTCGACTGGGGGACGACAGAGGTCAGAGACTAGAGGTCAGAGATCTAATGCTCGTGGTTTTAGACGTACAGGTGGGAGTTCTCAATAGTTTTGAGGCAGAGCAGTAGGTGGGAGGAGTTATTCCACCAGGCCTCCTACTTATCCGAGCAGAGCTACAGGTACCTACTCCGGCGGCGATACGAGACTAGTATGTTATAATTGCCAGCAGCCGGGTCATTTCGCTAGAGACTGTCCATAGAGGCAGGGTGTACAGAGTGCAGATATTTCGAGGCAGAGTAGTGTTGGAGAGGTTAAGCCCACACTTTCGACTGGTTAGGTAGAGGTAGAGGTAGAGGTGGCAGAGGTACTAGTTATACTTCCAGGGGAGGAGCAGCCTTCAGAGGTAAAGCAGTTGGTACTGGTGGAGCGAGTGGATCTGGTGGGGCAGCAGCTCTAACAGGGTCAGCACCACAGGCTCGTGTTTTTGCAATGACTAGAGATGAGGCGACTGAGGATCCATACGTGATTACTGTACTATTTCTATCTTTACATATACTACTTCAGTACTGATTGATCCAGGTTCTACATGCTCTTTTGTGAATGAGTCTGTTGTAGACCATATTAGAGGTAGTATAGAGCGTATGGATTATACTGTTTCTATTTTGATGCCTGCTGGTGGTACTGTGTTAGTTAGACACATATTACAACATTGTGAGCTTAGGTTTGGCTAGTCAACTTATTTTACTGATTTGATTGTATTACAGATGACTGCTATTCGAAAGAAGTTGTGATTGAGGTTGACGGAGACAGACATGTATTGTTAGTAGGCAAAAGGAAGACTTTTCCTTCTTACCTAATTTCGACGGTTATTTCTACGAGGTTGATACCATGCCTATCGTGCTTCAGTGATTGATCTGAATCAACCTGTTTTAGACGTGCGAGATGTAGAGATTGTTTGTGAGTATCTTGAGGTATTTCCTGACGAGTTTCCAGGATTGCCACCACAGCGAGAGGCTGATTTTAGGATAGAGACAGTGCTAGGAGCAGCACCAGTTTCTATTGCACCATACAGGATGGCAGCTGTTGAGTTACAGGAGTTGAAACGACAGTTGGAAGAGTTATTAGAAAAAGGTTTCATACGACCTAGCGTATCACCTTGGGGAGCACCAGTATTATTCGTACGGAAGAAGGACGGTAGTATGCGATTGTGTATCTACTATCGTCAGCTGAATAAATTGATTGTGAAGAATAAGTATTCGTTGCCACAGATAAATGAATTGATTGATCAGCTGTGGGGAGCTACAGTGTTTTTGAAAATTGATCTCAGATCAGGGTATTGGCAGCTAAGAGTCGATGATAGTTCGATAGAGAAGACTGCTTTCAGGACTCGTTACGGGCATTTCGAGTTCACTGTTATGCCATTCGGGTTGACGAGCTCACCAGCAGTATTTATGGCACTGATGAATAAGGTATTTCAGCCTTATTTAGATCAGTTTGTTGTTGTTTTTATTGATGATGTTCTGGTGTATTCGAGAGACAGAGAGGAGCATCGGTGTGGAACTCATTTTTAAATACCTGTTGTCCTGATAAACAATATAATTTATAGAAATGATATAAAATCAAGTCTAAAAACAGAGGAGACAGAAAATAAAAGATATATACACGCTGTATAAATCAAAACTCCGGCCCAAATATGTTTTCATTCGTAAAACAAAGCATTAGCGGAAGCAAACTAGTTTGAAAACATTCAAACTAAAAACCTCCGTGTATATACAAAAATGTACAACATGTACAAATCCAAAATACAAAAATGACAACTGGAGCTCGACCTCTGACGTAAACTCGGAAGGCTCTGATCAACGCTGAAGTCCAGTGGCAGTAACTACCTACGATCTGCACAATCATGTAAACAAA
>CANYCX010069927.1:0-10230 GCA_948193385.1 Breynia disticha f. nivosa
TTATTTAATTATAATTCGCGAAAATTTTATTCGCATATTTTCCAAAATAATTTATAATTTCGTAAAAATTCTTAAAAATTGGAGGCGTTACACCAACAAACATGCATTTATATACAAAACATGTACAAATGTATACAAGATCAAATCCAAAACACAAAATATGGAGCTAATATCTTGAGCACTAAGTATCGCTCTAAACTTTGATCATCGCAAATGTCTGGGTCCTCAGCAGCTATCTACGCTCTGCATAATATCAAAAACAATCACACGCAGGTGAGTATTTTATACTCAGTAAGTGGTTTTTCATACACTTACCAAAGTATTTATGCATAAGTAATCTTTATTTATTATGATTTAAGTACATTATGCATTAAGGTAAACATCCCTATTAATCTCTGCCCAATCCTGTACTTAATCCTCTCTTTAAAAATTATGTTCATTATTTCTGCAGGTAGCACGGTTGTGCCAGGTTGAACATGAGGTCGTGCTCATCCTTATTTCCAGAACACTTCAAGCACGTAGCGTGCTGTCTAAATTGGTTTCAACACGAGGACATGTTGACCAGCACTAGGGTCGTGCTAAGCTTATGTTTTGTCTATTTTTTATTCTTAAAACACAAAGGCAGCAGACAATTCCATAATAGTTATCAAATGTGTGAACCCCAAATTTTAGAAATTTCATTTTCGATTAAAGACCAATTTTGACAACCATTTTTTTAACAAGTATGAGAGAGAAACCAACATAAGTAAAGTTTACAAATCATTTTACAAAGACCAATGTTAGCCATACATATACAAAGAGTTTGAAATGCAGAAGCAATGGAAAAAACATTTGCATGCCATAATAGTACATCTCGTCTATGGTACAATGGTATAGATATACAACACATTCATATCACCAAACTAGGAGCTCAACCTTCTTCAGTATCGCACCGCTTAGCCTTACCAAAAACGTAGTCCCGTCACTAAGCTCTGTCACTCAGCACAACATTCAACAACATAAAAAGGTGAGTATATAGATGGTATATATTCACTCCTCATTGATTAATGAACATATGGTAATATAGGTCATTAACCTTTTCATTTCCCTCAAACACATAGCAATTATACAAATCTAATGCAACGTATTGTATGAACAACTTGATTTTCTTACACATGCATACAATACACAATTTTGCTCATTTGCACAAACACCATTACAATGTAATTAATAAAAACAACACTTTATCTAGTTCTTAATTATGCTCACTGTGCCTAGGGGAAGATCCATACCTGTACACAGACTCTCGGGACTCGGCGGCCTTGTACGATACATTGTCGACTAGCTCCATCGTTTAGAAATCACCATTTTCAAACCATAATTTCACACATAATGATGCAATGAAAACATTTTTTTGGCATAGTCCGTAGGGATTCTAATCCCTACTCTGATACCACTAAATGTGAACCCCAAATTTTAGAAATTTCATTTTCGATTAAAGATCAATTTTGGCAACCATTTTCTTTTTTTCAAAACAAGTAAGTATGAGAGAGAAAAACAATAGAACTAAAGTTTACAAATCATTTTACAAAGACCAATGTTGGCCATACATATAATAACAGTTTGAAATGCGAAAGCAATGGAAAAACATTTGCATGCCATGATAGTACATCTCATCTATGCTACAATGGTATAGACAAACAACACATCCATATAACCAAACTAACAGCTCGAACTTCTTCAGTATCGCACCGCTTAGCCTTGCTGAAAACGTAGTCCTATCACTAAGCTCTGTCACTCTGCACAACATTCAACAACGTACAAAGGTGCGTATATAAAATACTTAGTAAGTGATAGCCCTAGTGTTTTTAAGATGAGGTGCAGGGGAACCTTCGGCCAACACAGGCATACTCTTGGAACACAATGCCATGTTCACACCTTAATTCCCTAATGGCTCACCATTGCCATGTCACACACAGATTGCTTTAGGTGTTTATGTGCTAGGGAATCATCCTAGATCATTAACTTACTTCAGATATTCATTAGTACGTTATTTTGGTCAAAACTAGGTTTCTTGGCACAATTAACGTATGTGTTCTCTCTCCCTAACATACATTATTCTTCCTTACATTCCCAGACTTTGAATAACATGGGTTAAACTTGATTAACATAAGTTATATTGGCTTAACGTACGTTATTTACAATCTTAACATACGTTAAAGCACTCCAGCAGCATTCTACCCACTGTCAAGTCATTTTTCATACATACACACTTCATACAACTTCAAGGCATATCAAACCAACCATATTAGCCTCTTAACTAATCATTTTACACACAACTCATCACAAATCATTGCACTCATGATCAATTCCACAACATTATAATCAAATTCATAAGCATATACATCAACACCCTCACTACATCATCACACTCTAACACATTCTCATTCAAATCATAACAACACGCACATTCAACCATTTCATACATCTCGAATCCACACACAACATCCTTGTTCAAACACTCCAATTCACAATCATACACATATTCAACATACATTCATCATTTCCTTTTCATGATCATTTCCAAACCATTACATCTCATGCAATTCACCAAGTCCCCTCATAATCTAACTTTTGTGAAGTCTACATACTCATTTTCATTCAAAACATACACATCAACATACGCACATCATCATCATCTTCATAAACATACACCATTACCAGATTCTGTGAATTTATCATCTAGAATTTAGCGACCAAAAATTCTGGACGCTAAATTCTGGCATTTAGCGACCACGTGGTCGCTAGCGACCAAGTGATCCCTAAACTGGTCATTCCGCGCACAGTGGCACGAAATCCTGCCAAATTTAGCAACCATGTGGTCGCTAATTTTGCGACCACGTGAACCCTAAAAAAGCGCAACATAAACAGTATGGCGGAAAAAATTAGCTCAAAAAATATGGACCAAATTAGCGAGCACGGGGTTGCTAATTTCAACGTCAATTTAACGACCACGTGGATGCAAATTAGCGGCCACGTGCTCGCTATTTTGGCGGCAAATTTTCCCACCAAAATTTGCCTATATATATATGGGTTCATATTTTGTTAAGTTTGTATAGTAAAAAATTTACACCAAACTTAATTTTATGTTGTTCGTGAAGAAGAATACTTTGGAGCAGTTGTTGTTTGAATAACGTCTCTTATTTCGAAGGTTTAGCGCAGATATAACTGTAAGTGTTAATTTAATAAACGTTTTATGTATTTATAAATTTTATACTTTGTAATTACTTTATGTTATTTGTTTAGGGGTAATTTTGAAGGATATTTATATTTATTAGGAGAAATGCCTGAGTGCATGTATGTGCGCACTATTGATGGATTTTTGAATGATGAGTTTATTGCAGGCGTTGAACAATTCATGGAGTTTTCCATGTCGAATTATACTTTCGATACAGTTAATTCGTAGGTCGACACCAGAGTATCAGGCCAGGTCGGACAAACAAAAGGCGACTCGTAGGTCGCGACTATCTTTGAACACTGGGGGTCGATTACACACGCGGAGCATCGCTGGAGACTGGTACGTCAATGTAACTTTGCATTTTTTATATAGTTTAATTGTTTTAATTAATTCAAATTAATTTTTATATTATACGTAACAATTTTTTTATCTCAGATATTTTCAGGAGGAGCAGCTAGGAGGACCAGTTTATCCCCATGAGGTTTTTGTGCGGACACACACACACTGAGGGGATCCGACCAGGTTCATTGATGAAAGGTCAGCAGAGGTTCATGTAAATTATCTTTCATATTATTTTTTCAATTTTGCATTCACTTTAGATTTTTTATTTATAACTTTAATTAATTTGTTCAATCAGTCACGCATTCAGTCCTAGCTGACCCATCATTCGTCGTCAGAGGGCAACAACAGCTTCCAGGAGCAGTGTGATGCCTACCTCCGAGTCGTAGGCAGTGTCGGACCTGGTGGGTCAGATTTCAATGTCGGCACAGCTGCTGGTGATTTTTTTGCCAACAGGATCGCAGATCCTCGTCGAGATGCCACGCGTTCTACAGAGCTTGATCGCAATAACCAACATCTGCAAACTCAGATCGACACACTCCAGGATCGGTTGGCACAGATGGAGCGCCAGATACAGCTATTATTCTCCAACCAACCACCCTCATCTGACGACGTGCAGCCGACAACCCCTCAACCACCTCCACCATAGCCTCCACCTTCTTAGATATTTCATTTTCTGTTGTTTTTTATTTTATATATAAATGTTATATTATATTTTTTGATTTTATATATATTGTATTTTATCGTTCTATTTTTTTATAATATTTTTCAATTTCTCATTTTAAATATCAATTTCACATTTAATTTTAATTTGAAAATTAATTTTAAATTGAAAATTAATTTTAAATTGAAAATTAATTTTAAATAAAATAATATAAATAAATTATAAAAAAAAAATAAAAAATTTATTTTGTTTAGCGTCCACGTGGACGCTAAACGACCAGCAACCACGTGGACTCTAAACACGTAACGTCCCGGAAATTCGTCCATTTTAAATTGAAATAATGACTATGAATGGGAACGGAATGTATATATTATGAAAAGGATGTGCATGATGGTGTCGAGTTTGAGTGATGAATTAACAATGTTGTGTGTGGTTATAGGAAAATGATATGTATTATAGGGGTTGAATATAAAATGAGATGACTTGATTTTGTGTTATGATTATAAGTATGAACTATGGAAGGTTGAACAATGTATAAGTTGATGTTTAATTTGGCTGATTTGAATTTGATTAAGCATGTAAATTCGATGTTAATCGATGTTAATTAAGTGGATATAATGTTTATTTTAAGTTATAAGCATGTATGTATAAGTATATAGGTGTCGGGAAATCGAAGGAAGTCGAAAATGTTGGAAAAGGCTGTCTGGAGGGAATTAACGTATCTTAATGGACACATTAACATACGTTAATAAGGATTAACGTACGTTAATACATGGGAAACATACGTTATATTCATAGTCAGATTCCAAAAATCTGTATTTTCTTAACGGCGTTAATTTGCAAAATAAACATACGTTATCGGGGGTCTGGACATGTCATTAAATGTCCAAAACCAACTCAAAACGGGACATAACTCCCTACCAAGCACCAAAACACTCTCTCAACTCCCCAAATCCATTCCTAAGCCTTCCCAAACATCAAACCTACTAATAAACACCAAGATTTCAACATATTAACAGCGAATCGAGCCCCAAATCCGTCCCTCCTCTTGCTAGGTCTTAAGGTGACGGGAAAGAAGGTAAGATTCATGATTTTGAACTGAAATTTGGTTGTAAATAGCTACACTTGGTAGGGTTTTAATGGTATTTTGTTGTAGTTTTCAATTCCATAAGCCTTTAACCTTAAAACATAAGATTTTGTGAGATTTGAGAAATTACAATTTTAGGTAAGGTTTGGGATTTTGAGAAAAATCAGTAAAGGAGGTTAAAATAAGATACATTATATGTTAAATGGTAGTAAATGTTATTATATATGTGTAGGTAATGGCATTCGGAACCCGACTTGGGAATTGGGCGACGGAGTTAATCTTGGAGCCCCGAGGTAAGTGCTTTTGTCACTTACTTTGTTGTGATTTACTTGTGAATGATTGTCCAATGTATGTATGATTAATTCTTGAGGTAATTGGTATGAGATTATGTTGGGAAGAATGTAAGTGTGTATGTTATGTTTAAAGGTTGCTTACTAATGAAATGAGATGTTTGCAAAATAATGGTATGAGTGTTATTGGTTTATTTGGAATGTGTTATAATTCATGAAATGTGAAATAGAAATGTGTGAGTATCTTGATGGGGGCTCGAGAAGCTTATGAGCGTATAATGTTGAATGGATACTTACTAAGGAGAATGATTTTATATGGATGTTTGTTCAATATGATGAATGCCACGTGTTATGTTTTTATGATCCTTATGATGGGAGGATGATGTATGTTTGATAATCATATTGTTAAGAAATGGTAAAATAGTGTTAAGAGTTTCTTAAAGAAACATTATGGCAAGATGATGGATGGAACCTTGAATGTTGAAATTACATTGCGGCATGAAACAATGGCATAGCACGAGCATTGTTGTAAGTTCATGTTTTGCACAAAAGAAAATGGAGTTTAGGCTCACAAATGGAACTTCGGTTCACAATGGAACTTCAGTTCACAACAGAACTTCGGTTCACAATGGAGCTTCGGCTCACAAATGAGGAAGCGAGTGGACTCTCTCTTACAATAGGGCTCTAGAGCACATGTATTATATGTGGATTGCATTAACATATTCATAAATGCATTCACTTAGTGTTTATTATTGATGTTTATGTAGGAGAAATTGGAAGGTTGAAAGACTTAAAAGAATTTTATGTGTTCATGAATTTGAATGTGGTATTTGTGTATGTGCATATGATTATGGATTGAACAACTCGAAAGCGTGGGTTGATGATGTGTGTTGTAACGCCCTAAAAATTTGATAATAATAGGATTTTTAACTAACATATATAAAAACATGCATAAATTTTTCACAAATTATTTTAATTAATGTTGGGTGGAAGGTGTAAGATTTAGTGTAAAATAAAAATCGGGTGTGCTTAAGTCAATCGGGAAAGATAAAAACTGAGGGTAGAGTGAATCAGTTGAATCGGGGGCAAAATCGTCCAACCAGAACATATATATATGTGTTCATGTACCTATCTCTCTCTACACCTCTCTTCACTCACGCTCTCTCTCCTCTTACCGTTCCAAAGTTTGAAAACCCTAAATCTCATTAACCTTCATCAAATCTTGGTGTTTGGGAGTTCTAGAATCGATTGGAGCTCTTAATTTGGTACGTTTTGTCGTGATGAATTCCTTGAATCCCGTTTTGAAAGCATACCTAACTTTCTGATGCAATAGTTCTTCCATTTAAGCTCCGATTTGAGCGAAATTTGACTCGTTGGAAAGCATAATGTATGTACTATCCATTAGTGACTAATTTTGGTGTTAATTCATTGTTTAGGTACCTAAAATCGGTGTTTAAAGTCGGAAAGGTCAAAGTGACGAGTTTAGGTTTCCTAAACCTAGGTTCATTTCGAAGTATCGTTGCTTAGGTAAGTTTCTTTAGGCTCTAGTGAGGTGATATTGATGGCTAATTTAATTGGGTATTGAGTAGTGTGTGAGTATGGATTAATGATAGAAAATTGCTTATGGTTTCAGGAAGAAAGACGGTGAATTAAAGTGTAGATGTTGTATCAAAAAATGGGAAACATAAAAATGTATTTAACTAAACCTATGCGGAGCGTTAAAGATGGTTGGTAAGAAGTAAAGAATAAGTAGGTGAAGATGGTTGGTGGGTAGTATTAATGAGGAAAGAAGAAAGAAAAGGAATAAGTCCTTTAAAACTATAGAAACGTACTAACAGCATTTAATTATCGTTTAACATACTTGTATGCATATATGTGATTGATATATTCTTTAATGGTTAATAGGAGGACCTAATCAAGGAGAGGGTAGTTCTCAGCCCGGTCGATAGACGAGTTTTGCGAGGTAAGTAACACAAATACAACCATCCTTGTGTGTGATTTGTTGTGGATAACTGTTTGGTATGGTTGATGAATTGATATGTGTGATAACGAATGATATCTGTTATATGTGGTGATCTATCATCTTGTGGTATCATGGTGTTGATGATGTTGTGTATGGTTTGATTAAATGTCATAATTTTGGATGAAAGTGATGGAATGTGTTTGGATGTTTGTTGTTATACCGGAGTGTGATAATATATGATCAATCATGTGCGAGTTTCTGTTGGAATGTCAAGGTTTGGATGTTGATGTAATTGATGATATGTTGTTGACATATAGTGTACATGACATTCATGCACTTAGGTTCTTATTGAAATGTGTCACTAAATGGTTATAAAGAATCTAAGTGAATAAAAGAATTGATGAGGGAGTGGTTATAGCACTTAGTGTGTGAACAGTCATTGCTTAGTGCATACTGTTAAAGACATTTGGTGCTTAGTGCATAATGTCTTAGTGCTTTATGCACAATATTTTGGGTAGCATATAAAACATGCTACACTGGGCATAGTGGATGATATTCGATATACAGACGTGTATACGAATGTGCCAGGCCAAAACGGGGCGAACAAAGGCCAAAATAGGGCAAAGTCTGGATATCCAATTTATATAACCAAACTCCCAGCCGAAATGCCCGTTTGCAAATGTCGGTATATGGCCAAATTAGGGCGTAACTTAAAATCCAAGTGAAAGTGTAAACGAGCACATAAGGTTGTATTTATGGGTCACATTTTCATAATGGATGTTGGATGTGTGGAATTCAGTTTGGTTTCGATTTGGATATGATATATTGTAAATGTTATATGATATATGAAATAAAAGACTTATTGTCTTGGTTTGATATGGTTGATGTAAGATTGACGTACGAGATTGTTTTAGTTGTGATTGTGTTGGTTTGGTATGAAATTGTTTATGATGATGAAATCTGGTTGAGAGTTGTGTAATGTGATATGTGGAATGATTGTTATGAACTAAGTGTTGTTGGTTGAATGTTTAAGTGAAAATTTTCCAGAATTCTGGATACAGGGGACCCAAACGGTTTGAGAAACGGTTTGAGCAAACTGTTCCCCAAACCGTTTCAATTCTTGCACAATCCAGAACAACCATACGGTTTGAGGAACCGCCTAGCCAAACCTTTCCCCAAATCGTTCCCTAAACCATTCGGTTTTGATGGCTGGACAGAACGACCAAATGGTTTGGAGAACGACCCAGCCAGGTCGTTCCACAAACCGTTCGACACTGTTCATAGCCTTATAAATTTATTTGTTTTGAAGTGTATTGAATACAATTGTTCGTGTGCGCGTATATTGATTGAATTTATTATTGTATGGGTGAAATTTGTAAGTGATACAGAAGATAAACATATAAATGTATGGATGATTGTCCATTTGGTAAGTGTTTCTTACTGGGTCTCGCGACTCACTGCGTTTCATGTCTGCTGTGTGAGCAGAGTCCTGAGGAGACGTTCAGAATGGAAGGTGCATAGTTTTTGGACGTTTCTGACTCAGAGTATAGACTAAAAGCTAAGGTGGGCAGAGCACTGAAGTTTTCTCTCTCCTGTTTTTCATACTTCCTTGGAAAATGTATTTGATACTCATTTTGAAACGGTTTGAAATGGGATTAGCCTAATTTCTTTTCCTATATAACCCTAAACAGTTTTGTAAAAACACATGTTTATAAATGAAGGATGAATGTATGTTATTTCAAATGAATGTATGAATGTTATTATTTGAAATTTGGAAAACTCTATACTAACCTTATGATGTCCAGAATTTAGGTATCAACTTTGAAAAATTATATATATACCATCAGGTGATAGTTAAATTTTGGGTGTCACATGTGTGATGGCCTAATTGTTGTGACCATGTATATGAAATGGATATGTAAATGGTGTTGAGTGCTTGGTTGGTATGATAATTGTTGAGATGGTTATGGTTGTCATTTCGCTAAGTAAGTATATGGATGATTGTGTGAAATGATGAATTAATGTACTTTGAGGTTTATGATGGTGGTTTTGACCCTAAAGGGGTAGGTTGATTCTTATGAATGGTTAGTTGATATGTTTTGTTAAATGACATGGATTATGTTGTGGTAAAATTGTTAAGAAAGATGTGACGGTTTGCCTTGATGTTACATGAGTTGTAAGATGGTGTTTTGATGGTTGGGTGAATGGCTTGAATGATTCTTGATGGTGGTTTAATCTTGAAGTAATGTGTTGTTGTAATGCCCAAATTCGACTACCACTTGTTTCGTGTTTTATAAATTATTTCCCTCAAGTGGTACCCAAACTTGGATATTATAGGTTTTTTTTAAAATACAATTTAAAACAATTTCTTTTTAAAACACAACTTATAAATGTAAATGTTCAATTTAGAATATAAATCTTTCATAGATTAAATAAAGATCAATATATAGGACTTTTGAACTATGAGGTGTTTTAAAAAAAATACGGTTGACCATGAGTGAAAATATACAATCAAACGATTCAAAATCAACCTTCTTTTAAATACAAAGTTATCAAATACATTTACATATTCAAGTGTCCCATAATCCACTCATTAGTCGTCTTCAGTGCACGGCCATGTTGGTTCAACAGTTCCTTGGGCATCAGTCGGCAAGAGCGTCAGTGTCCTCT
>CANYCX010070080.1:0-13471 GCA_948193385.1 Breynia disticha f. nivosa
CTACCATGTTCATATTGTTCATAGGTGTTCATTTCTGCTTATGTTCATGTTCAAATGTGTTCATTTGTGTTCATCTGGATCAGAACCTAAACATATAACTCATCATTTTCAATTTGTATTATCTATTGTTATTTAACAATTCCATCATTTAAATTCCAGGATGTTACAATTGGAGTTTGCCTTTTGAGTTAATGTGCGATGCTAGCAATTTTTCCATACGCACTGTACTCGAATAACACTATGGTAAACACTTTCAACCTATTTATTATGCTAGCAAGACACTCAATGAAGCTCAATTGAATTACACCACTATAGAGAAGGAGCTACTCGCGGTTGTCTTTGCCTTTGATAAATTTTGTCCATACTTAATTATTTCAAAAGTTATTCTATTCACTAAACATGCGCCTTTGAGGTACCTATTGAATAAGACATTTGCAAAGCCTAGGTTGATTAGGTGGATACTACTACTTTAGGAGCTTAATTTGGAGATCAAGACAAAAGAGGAGCTAAAAATGTGGCAGCCAATCATATGCTCGTCTGGAGGGCGTTACCGACGATCCAAATACAAAGCTACCACTCAATGATTCTTTTCTTGAGAAAGAAGTGTTCGCAATGGCCTAGTTAAATACTTAAATCCCATGTTTTGTCGATATTCCGAATTATTTGGTGGCTCAAGTTCTTCCCGAAGCTCTTATATCAGCAGAAGAAGAAATTCTTCTCTGATATGAAGTACTATTTCTAGGAAGTTTTGTTTCGTATTTATGCAGAACAAGTTATTCGGCGATATGTCTCTGCCTATTCTAAGTCAGGACCAAGTGGAGGTCATTACAGTGCCAATAGCACAGCATGGAAAGCGTTAAAGGCATGTTTTTATTGGCCCAGTTTATTTAAGGACGCACAAAGGTATGTGGCCACTTGTGATAATTGTCAACGTTCAGGTAATATCTCTTATCACCATGAAATGCGTCAAAATTCTGTTGTTGTTTGCGAAGTATTTGTTGTCTATGGAAATGAATTTATAGGTCCATTCCCTACATCTTATGGTCATAAGTATATTCTGGTTGGTGTAGATTATGTGTCTAAATGGGTTGAGGTGCAAACCTTACCCACAAATGATGCTAGGGTAGTAATGAGATTTCTAAAGTCTTTATTTTCTCGGTTTGGCTCACCTCGAGTAATTATTAGTGATAGGAGTTCACAATTTTGTAATAACCAATTCTCAAAAACACTTAATAGGTATGGTGTTACTCATATAGTGTCAACTGCGTATCATTCGCAAACTAGTGGTCTGGTAGAGGTTACTGACCGAAAACTAAAATGCATTTTAGAAAAGTTTGTTGAGTTTCATAGAAAAGACTGGTCGGTCAAGTTAGAGGATGCCCTATGGGCCTATCGTACTGCCTTAAAACACCTATAGGTTTTACACTTTTTAGACTAGTCCATGGCAAGGCATGCCACCTTCTGGTTGAACTTAAGCATAAGGCCTTTTAGGCCATGAGAACTGCCAATCTTGATCTGTCTCTTGCAGGACTGCAAAAAAAAATTCAACTCAACGAGCTAGATGAATGGAGGATGGAGGCGTATGAGAACAGTAAGCTTTACAAGGAATGATCCAAGAATTACCATGACCGGCGTCTCAAATCTACGAAGAAATTTTCTGAGAGTGATTATGTTCTTTTGTACAACTCTCGATTGAGGCTCTTCCCCGGTTCGTTAAATTTTAGGTGGTTTGATCTGTTCCGTGTGACTCGTGTTTTCCCCTATAGAACTATCGAGGTATCTCACCCTGATAAAGGTACATTCAAGGTAAATGGTCACCATTTAAAGCTACATCATGGACAGATTATCTTTGATCTTGACAGGGAAGTTGTCTCCTTTGCTCCTCCAGATGCTAACATGGTTTAGGGGTATCCATTAGGCTCGGGACAATAAACAAGCGCTTCTTAAGAGGAAACCCAAGGTTTCACTTGTTATATTTGTTTTGGTATGTTTTTGTTTTATTTATCTGTATTTCTAGGTCAGAGATTAACTTTAGGAGCTTAACGAGGTATTTTTTTGCCATTTGCACCGTGGAGTTATTGCTGCAGTGTCAAACGGTTTACCTAAATCATTTCATAAACCGTTTGAACCTTATGTTCTATTAAAAAAATAATACGGGCGAGCAAACAGTTTTGCCAACCGATTTCTCATCTTGTTTCAATTAAAATGTTTTGCACCAAACGACCTTTAGATCGCGTTCTTCATTTCCCTTTGTAAAAAAAGGCTAACAATTTCAGAGACGGCCTCTGTAACCCGTTTCAGAAACCATTATAGTCAACAGGTTAGAATAGCATTTAAAACCTAAATGGGTTTTGAAATGGCCTCTCTTAATAGTTCTTCATCCCGTTCAAGTCGTACCAAAGTACGTGTAATTTTTAAGCCACATGACCTGGAAAACGGTCTGTGCAGACCATTTCTGAACTTGTTTAGACCTATCGGATTCAACTTAAAAACGCAAAACCCTAGTTCATTTTCACTCCAAAATGTTTCAAAACTCCTCTCACTTGTTCCTAACATCGTTCTGCCCATTTCCCCTCTATTTTGGCCATTTTCGTGCTAAAATCAAGGTTTGAACTTCAATTCTCTTTACTTTTCACATCTCCTCTTGATTTTACACCTGCTTTTTAGTGGTTTTAGGTAGGAACTTAAAATCTGTTGTACATTTTGGTTTCATTTGGATTAAGAGTGTTCAATAATATGATTTTTCATGAATATGAACTTTGCCCACCATTAATTATGCTTTTTGTTGATAAAATTGAGTTTAACCGAATTTTTAGGGTTTTCTTTTATTTTTGCTTGTGAATTTTGCATCCTACTGGTGAGTTGAATTGTAATTATGATTGACAATACCTTAGGTGATCAATTTTCACTTGAATACGACCTTATAATAAAGTAGTGGATTATGACCATTGATTTGAGAATTTTGTTAACCCTCAAAGACTTTTTAGTTATTCTTAGGAATTTTGACTGTGAGAAAGTGTTTGAATGAGGATAATTGTGTGCTATCGACATTCTTATGTGATGAATTTCAATGACTTTATGATTTGGAGTTAGTGTTAGATAATATCAATAGTGAATTTTGCCTCTTTATTGTTCTAAAATGGCTATTAGGCTATGATGCAGTGGAAAAGTATGATTTAATTGATTAGGTTTCTTGGTTGAATTGGTAATTTGCCACCGTGCGCTCATTTTCTATTTATTCTTACTGATGCCTTCTTTTTCTCCATGGTTGCAGATGTCAGGTGAATGCTCCTCACACAGAAAACAGCTTGCAAGGAAGTCCATACGCAGCCCAGACAACAGGCTGCGGACAGCTAACATGCTCTTATTCCTCTACTATCTGGACCACCAGAGGGGCGTTGATGACATTAGAGACAAACCATTTGCACCCATCCGCCTACCTAATGAGGTGACACTAGAGGAGATCAACCTCTACAATGACTACATGCGGTACATGAGTGTCATAGGATGGGATTGTTTGCGATCAACACCCCCGCCTATCGGGAGCTGACGCTGGAGTTGTTAGCATCCTTCAAGCTGGTAAAGATTATAGATCTAGTTGACTGTGACATGGATTTTGTGAGCTTCTGCACAAGAGGCGTTGATTTTCATTTTCCACTCTTCACTTTTGCCGTGCACATGGGCCTCTATGATGTGAACTCATTGATGAGGGAATATACTTTGAGCCTACTCATTCGTTTCTATAGGGATCGAAAACACTGGATTACTTGAGAGAGCTCATTCCTTTCTAGAATACCTCTTGTTCCCTCAGATACATGCACAGGGTCATCGTATCCACCATCTACCAACGGTGGGAGGGCACTAGCAATGTGACCACCTAGGATCTGTTGTAACTTTACAGCATAGATCAAAACTATCCGATCAACGTGGAACACCTGTTAGCTCAATCTATCATGGACTAGGTGAGTCAGCCCAGGATTGCAGTTCTCTTCGTAGGGCACTATGCGACGCGACTGCTGTAGGGCATACAACGCTTTGACAGTCTATCTCTGATCATGGTCTCAGCTTCTGTCGAATACTTAGACAGGGGAGTGCTCTCTCAAATGAGGATGATACAGCGGCGATGGACTCCAGATGGCTACATTTATAGATTGCAAGGCATTGAGAACAATGAGGAACCTTCGACAGAGGAGGGGCAGGCGTATAAGGCTCTGACACCAGAGGCTCCACCAAAGGCTCCTTTGACACATCATGCTCAATTTGAGCAGATTTTGGAGCTCCAACATCAACACGGTGCCATTCTGGGAGCTATGCAGAGGTAGAGATGGCCCAGGGTCGCTACATTTAGGCACTAGAGCATCATATACAGTATTTGTTCCAGCACATTAACATACAACCGCCACCCTACCATCCACCACCGTCGTATGCACAGTACTGCCACCCATATCAAAAGTATACTCGATGCTGCCACCTCCACAGTAGGATGACTAGCAGGATGATGGTGTTGATGACTGAGGGTGTTGAGAGTCCCCTCGTTAAGACCTAATCTATCTTCTATCTTTTTCTAGTTTTTGTTATTTAGTAGTCTATCATTGAGGAGTAGTCTTTTATGCTTCTTTTGTTTATTTTCTTCCTTTTTTTGCAGGTTTTTGTGCTTTCTTTGTGTTTTGTACTTAACACATATTTTGGTATTTATGTTTAATTAATGTTTCATCTTCTTTCATATTTTTTCAGCTTTCTTTCTTTTTGGCTTTAAGGGTCAATTTCCTAAGGTCTTCTGGCCTTTCCTTGTGGCTTCCCTCATAATCGTATTCAGAGAACTTTTCCATAATTTTTCATTCTATTCCTCGTTTTCATATTCTTTTATTATCTTCAATATTGAGGACAATGTAGTGCTCTAAAGTGTGGTGAAAGCGGTCATTAAAATGAAAATTGTATAAACCTTATTGGAATATGTAGCGTTTAAATTTCTAGCCTATGATGAATTTGTGTAGTTAAGTGCATCATTTTCAGTAACATTGTTATAACTATCAGTGCCATTGGGAAAGAAAATGTGACTGGTTAGAGCCATCAAACAAGGGTGGGAGATATGGGTGGACACCAAAATAATCAAAGTGTACAAATTCTATCTTAGATCTTCTCAAGGATGTTAAGCCTTCGATTTGAGACCCACTCTGATACTAATGATTGAACCAAGATTAGATCTAGAAGGGGGTTGAATAGAGCTCATGAAAATGTTTTGCCAAAAATAGAAAGAAAACAATCAACACGAGATGTAGAGTGGTTTGGTACCAACACCTATGTCCACTACCTAAGCTTCCACTTAGGAATTTTGCCAAATATTTAATATTACTTCACTTTCCAAGCTAATTGAGGACTTCGTACAAACACTTGATGTGCTACTTAAGCTACCTTATAAGATGATTTGATTTTCGTCTCAAATCCTACCAAATACAACTTGACTTACGACTCAAGTCCTACGAAAGAGTGATTTGACTTTTGACTCACATCCTACCAAGACTAACTTGATTTTTGGCTCAAATTCTAGCAACTAAAACACTCACAAGTTGTATACAAGGTTTACCTCACAACAATAAATTGTATGAAAGATGTGAACACTAGTCTTTGTAGCACAAAGTGGGAGGCAAGATTGTTTCTCTCTTTCTTTCTCTGAAGTAGATTATTTAGAATGTTTGGAAAACTTGTCTCTTATCATTTTTGAAGTTGAAGAAACTTTATATATGATTGCTTGAGAACATAGCCGTTAGACATAAGTTGTGTGACGCTAAATTTTTCCTTTTATTAAATTGTGAAGTTTCCAAAATCTTTAAAAAATTTACGCAATTATACACACTTGTGCAATCATAATCAAAAGTTAGAGAGAAAACATTTACAACCACAATGGAGTTTACAAAGCTATGAAATCATTTTTAATGAAAACTTTTGTCGTCACACCCGCGTCCATGTATGGAATCCTCCGCCAACCTGTTAAAACACCAACAACCACAATAGAATAAGTGAGTATAAAAACTCAGTAAGTGAATACCTCATTCGTCACTTACCTATCCATATAAAGTCTCATACAATTGTTCATTAAATTACTCGGACAATTCCATTAGTAGACTACCCTCACATCTCAAATTTTTGCTCTTAGGAGGGAAAGCCTTGATCTACCTACTTTGTTTATATTCCCATTCGTCCTTCCTATAGTCACACTCCTAGTGTCTGCTTTCTATCCTCTCTATGTAACTATATGTACTCGCATACATACTAGAGTACACTAATACTTGCATTACTATTAATCTTATTTTTATCTTACCAGTTAGGTTCTCGTTCTTTGCTCACAGAATTTTACTCTTTCTCTTAAGTTCTAAAATGTGTTATCTGATGTTTAATTCTAGCTATTCTATAATGTGATTTAGCTCATAAATGATATGTTCTAAGTCCAGTGAATGAACCGAATCATGTTCAAACTTCAAGTTGGGTTGCAATACAATTTTATAGTCAGTATAGTTTCTGGGTTATGAATAACGTACGTTAACTTTGCATACTAACGTACAATATTCTTAGGGATTTCCAGATTTGATTAACGTATATTACCCTCAAATTAACATACGTTATTTCCATGGTAAGGTACATTAATGGACACCCTAACCCACGTTATTCAGCTGTAGAGTCCTTGTAATAAGCATTCAATTCACATTCAAGTCGTAGATTTTTCATATGCCCACTAGCCTCTTTCCAAAACACAATTTAAGCCATCCACTACTATCTCTTTCTCCACACCTATACATTCCTCATGATACACACACCTACATCACCCATCAACACCTACATGAAGACCACAACTAATCTACAAACCATATTTCACATCGGACCTACCCTAACCCATTAACCTAAAAAATCCACTTACCATCCTGTACACACATGAAAATCATCCATAAACACAACAACAACATCAATTTCCACACACTCACACATCATGTTCACGAGCAAGTCAACCACCCATCTTTGTTTCCATACATTCAATCCATTCTTTAACATCTAAAGTACAAGCAAAATTCATTCATGCAACACATGTCATAGGCTTAATCACAGCTCGCATAACATCAACATAACTAAATGAATGTTGATCAACCTTTTATAATATAACACAAGTATGACCAAATGTGTATGCATCATGTCTATGGCATGCCTTTTTCTCATTCTTTTCTTACTATTATGCTTTTTCTCATAGAGGATCCTCTCTCTTTTTCCCTTAGTTGTTCAACCGGAGCCCATACTCTTAGGATTACCCAATCTTATATGACACTTTTCTATCCGGGAATATGTGCTTAGGATTCCCCAGCCTCACATTGCCCACTTTCTCTTATTGGTCAACCTCTGCTGATGTGGTTAGGATTCCCCAGTCTCACATGACACCTTATTAGTCAAGGTATATGCGTTTAGGATTACTCAGTTTCACATTACCATTTTCATCTTACGGGTGTCGGTCCGCTTAGGATACCCAGTCTCACATGACACCATCTAGCCATGGGAAATGTGCTTAGGATACCCAGTCTCACATTGCCACTGCTACGTAAGTTGACCAACTGAGTATCGATGCGCTTAGGGCCACCCACTCTCAGATGAAGCTCTCTAATCTCTAGCATATGTGCTTAGGATCACCTAGTCTCACATTGCTAGTTCTATCCAAGTTGTCCAACCAAGGGTGGCCCATACTTTTCTTTCTCTATATTCTCAATTAACATTTCATGTGGCCTCTCAAGTTCATATTCCTACCTCAATTCTACCATGCATGAATGCCACATGCGTGTTTTCTATGAATGTACATGTTTTATAATCACATTTTTCTCATAAGTTAGTATTCAACATTCCCTTACACACATTGCATTCTTTTCTTAAGTTCCTTGTTTACCCATAATAGCTCATAACAATGCATCTCTTATATGAAATCAAAGTCAAATATTATAAATCACACATTCAAACACATAATTCAAGGATAATTCAATATAAAACTATTCACATTAAATATCATAGAATACATCTCAAAGCATGACAAATTAATACACAAGACTACACTTGCATCTCAAACTTCTCTTTTCAATCGCATTCACAATTTCTACATGAAACTGAAATTTTCCTTTTCAAACATAAGTCATATATCACACATATACATAATGCACCCAATGTTTATTAATCATCTATCCCATTCACATTATCGCAATCATAAACATATTTTCATAAATCACACCACACAATCTCTTATGCATGCTTATTATCAAAAAGTATGCATGATACTATACCAATGCCAATGCAAATCACACCACACAATCTTTTAGTTTTCTCATCGAGTTTTTTCTCGGTAGTTTTTGTTCGAGTTTTTGCTCGGTATAGTAACATGCATGAATGCCATAGAACCATACATGCACACATAGTTACATGCTCATAACCATAATTGATGTTAACTCCATCAATACAAACATAATACAATACCATGACCCATCCTCAATTTCCATAATCATTTTCATTTTATATATATATACAAATATATATATATATATATATATATGTATATCTATATATATATATATGTATGTATGTATGTATACACTCATATATTTAAGATTACTCAATTACCAAACTTAGTCTAGTCCACCATTCAACCTCATTACCAAACATGCCATACCTTCATTCCTCACAATCTTCCTTATCATGTTAACATAAAGAAGAACACATTCATATCATGCGACCACCATCAAACACAATCCATCAAACACATTAACACATTATAGCACAAAACATATCACACACTCATTCCATCACACATAACACACGACTTCCAATTCATGATTTTATTCTAATTTACAACTCAAAGTAATATAGTTAACCATGTTAGAGACTAGATATGGATAAGTAAGTGATTAGGTATGCACTTACCTCCAATCTAAGCAAGCCCCTTCAGTAGTAGCTCTGATTCCTTTGCAAGCTTTGATCCCTATAATTTTTATTAAAACAACACTCACATGTAAGAGTTTTGAACGTATTTACATCACTCAAACCCTAATTCCTTCTACTCTTCAATTTTCCCTCTTGTCTAATCCAAATTCCTAATCTGATTGTTGTCTCTCTTATGATTCCATTTACTCGCTATGACATTCATCCTAAACAACATTAATCTCCTCATTCAAACCTCTAATTTTGTAAAATCCCCAACTTCCCTAAAACTCCAAAATCCTCAATCTTCCCTACATCTCACGATTTCATGTTTAATGGTTACACATATAGAAACTATCATAAAAACCCATATAAACCTTACTAATTTCATTTTGTTTATCATAGATTTCATCATAGGTTAGAGAGCTTACCTTTTCTCCAAGTTTGCCTCAAACTCTAGATAGAAGGAAAATCCAATGGGAGTAATGATTTGGTGTATGTTTTGCTAAAATTTGTATGTGGGTAGATGTACTTTGTGTTTAGGAAGCCTTACAAAGGTACCTTAGGGTTTGGGGAATGTTTTGAGGGTTTTGGGAGTGTTTTTGGTTTGTTTTGGTTTGTTTTCATCACTTAAATGATGAGTCCAGGGTCCTGATAATGTAGGTTTAAGGAAATTAATGTAGGATAGTCAACATATGTTATTCTGGGATTCAGCCCTAGAATAACGTACATTAATTCATTGAGTAATGTATGTTTCTCATATGATTCCTTGAATAACGTACATTAATCTTAGGAATAAAATGCATTACTCAGTAGCAGTCACCCGTTTCTTTCTTTTTTAACCTCTGTTTCATTCTACCTTGACTCCTTCTTAGCCCCTAACTCTGCTAACTTGGTTTAGAATAGATTACACCTATTTTGGAGGTTTAAATTTGGGGACGTTACAAGTTGGGCCACTTTTGGAACTTTGAAAGTAGTGATTTTCACTCTAGAAGGCTTTCTGGTCGACTAGGAAATTTTTTAGTTGACTAAAATTTAACTTTATAGTCGACTAACATTTGTTCTGGTCGAGTAAACTTCATTCAAGAAGATATTTGATAATTTTTAGCTTCATTCTACTCGAGTAGAAACCTTTTCACTCGACTAACATCTTCTCCATTCGATTCCAACAATCAAATTTGATCTTCAATCATTAAGAGGCCGCCCTAGGTAAGATTTTTGATGATTATGTCAAGTAGGCATGCTTTCTCTCACCAACAAGCTGTTACACTCACTTTTTGCAGAATGCCACCATTTTGCTCGACTAGGTTACTATCTAGTCTAATAGAATTATCCCTAGAATGTATATTTGAGTTCAATCCTTCTTACTTGAGTCAAGATTGTCTTTTTGAGCTGAACATCACTTCTGGTCGACTAGACATTTTGTTGGTCGATTAAAAAGTTGTCTAGAGATATTTTTGTGTAGTCATCTTGAATTGTTTCCATTATTGATCAACCTAATAAATATCTTTGACTTGAACTCTCTAACATCATTTTATGCATAATTCTTTGATTTTAACTCCTTTCCAAACCTGAAATTAATCTTTATCAATTTCATCATTTCGTACATTATCAAAACATAATGAGGATCTTAATGTCGATCACCATTGATCCAACAATAGAGACTTCAACATACTGAATGAAGATACACTTTCTTCCTCTTGGCCCTAGCTTACCAAATTTACTAGAAGTAGTATGCACATATGCAATACAACCCCAATGTCTTAAATATCTCAAATCAGGCATACTATTTTTCCATAACTAATATGGCATCATAGAGGCAAGCTTAGAGGGAACCCGATTGAGAACATAAACATTACTTAAAAGTGCATCTCCCGAAAAGGAGATTGGCAATTTGGCTTCAATAATCATCGATCTTACCATCTCAAGGAGATTTTAATTTTGGCATTTTGCAACCCTATTTTGTTACGTTGTTCTTGGAATCATCAGCTAATGTTAAATTCTACTTTCATATTAAAGCATTAAACTCTTTTGAAAGACACTCTCTTCCTCTATTAGTTCTTAAAGCTTTGATCTTTCTATCTAGTTGATTTTCAACTAGATTAATAAATTTTCTAAAACATTCTAATGAATCAGATTAATGTGAGGATTAAATAGTCAAAACCATACCTATTATAGTCGTCTATAAACGTGATAAAATAATAAGCCTCATATCAAGTCCTTACATTTATTGGACCATATATATCAAAATGAATTAACTTTATTGAAATGTAGCTCTAGTTGCTTTACCAAATGGTTTCCTAGTTAATTTTCCTTGAAAACAAATTTTGCATGTAAGTAATTCTATACTCTTAAGATTACCTAGCAATCCTAGCTTGGCTAATCATTCTAATCGATTATTACCAATGTGACTAAGTCTCGTACACCACAATTTAGAATCAACATCTAGCATATTAGAAGTAGATGTAACATAGGAAAATTTAGCCTTGTTATAACTTAAACTTAATACAATAAAAACATTAGATAACTAACTAAAACAATAATACACATTGTTCATGTAAATTTTAAACTTATTATCCATAAAACACATTCTAAATCCAAGTTCCATTAATGTTATAATAAAGATTAAATTTTGTCAAATTTTAGGATCATAAAGGACATCTTCTAGTAAGAGTGATCTCCCACTACCTAGAACTAGCTTACACGTGCCAATTCAAAGAACTTTCTCTCTATTATTATTGCTCATGAATTCATTTTGTTCATTAGAAACTTGATAGAATTCTAAGAGAACTCTCAGTCCCTCATTACATGGTTGGTTGCATCTGAGTCAATTACCCAAATTGAGTTAGTTTCCACTAAAAAACATTACTAGATCCATAAGCATAAATCATACCTAATGATGAATCATGTACCTTAGCCTTTGGCAATTTTCAATCCCTTGAAAATTCCCTTTGTTATAATAGTTGTTATAACACTCCAAAATATGTTAGAATAAAGATATATGAAAAATGGATTGAAACGGAATCTAATCGGATGACAAATCGTAGAAATGCACAAAACAGCAGTATAACACGACCTCATGCTTGAGGAACACGACCTCGTGCTCATGAAACCCAGGAAATTCTAGAATTTAAATATTCTGGAAAAATTAGAAAAATCAGGTCAGCACGACTTGAGTACGATCCGTTCCCAGCTTGTGTCGACCATGTTGATATTTATTTCAACACTATTTTATTTGCTTCATTCGTAAAAATAGAACCTTAACCTTCAAACCTTCGAAATAAACCCTAAACCAGCTAAAAGACGATATTTGAGCAAGGAAACAACTTGATTCTCTAGCAAATTGACAACCAAGATCATCAAGTTAAGTTCTCATAAGTAAACTTAAATATACATATGGTTTATTAGGTTAATGGAAGTTGTTGTGAATTAAAGTTTGTTAATCGGATGAGTTTAAGGCTGAAATTAAGTTAGGACAGCATGTAATTGTTGGTTGTGAACTTAATTAACTTAATGTTAAAGGTCTAAAACACCTAAATCAAATTTTAGTTGGAATTGGAGGAATTTGCTCTTAAGGAAGTTTACTGTGAAGTTATGGTTTAGGATTTTAAAAGAGGTTTGATGATTCTAAGTGTAGAATCCATATGAGTATGGTTAGTTAACAATGTTTATGTGATTAATTTCGTACTGGAAAATCTGTACAGAAATTGGATGGAGGTTGAGTCCGACGCTGACTTCGTAAAATAGTCGAGGTAAGTGTTCTTACACTTACTAATCATGTTATTATGATTAAAGGAATAAAGTTTAAGTTAAAAATGTATGAGTTATGTGGAAGAATGTTATTGGAACATATTTTATTGATTATAAGCATTATTTGCTTATTTAGTTGTTTTTTAGTATTCTTGCTTATATATATGTTGTTCTTATGAACAATTGATTAATAATTGATGGTTTGTATATGAAAGGAATGATATGAGCATGTAGATTATGGAATGATAGTATTCTTACCTTGAATGTGTATAAGTATGCTTTTTGGTTATAATTGACATATGGTTGATAATATGTTGATGTTTAAGCATGTGTTGCTTTCTGATATGTATATAAGCATCTGTTTGCTTATTGAGCATACTTGATTGAGTTTGAGATATATGAATGCATTGAACATTCATTGTGTTGCTTTCATTGTGTGACATTAAGATTGATATCCTAGGCTGGGCTTGAGGATTATTCCGAGAAAGATCTCGATGCCAGTCTGGGACCGATGATATTCTGAGCTGGGTTCGATGCCATACTGGGTACGATGCTGGTTTGGGATCGTGGGAAAAATGAAAAGAAAAAGAAAAGAAAAGAGAAAAGAGAGAGATACCCGGGTCATTCGCATGTGATTGCATCAAATTCATACGTATTTAAATTTGGCATTCATATGTGACATATTTGGTCATTGTGCTATGGTATATGAATGTTGAAATGTGGTAAGTTATGATGGTACACATGGTATTGATCTTTTGTTAAGTGAATGAAATGCTTAATGTTT
>CANYCX010070085.1:0-41117 GCA_948193385.1 Breynia disticha f. nivosa
TATTACTTAGATGGATGCTCTTTGAAGAATCAAAGCAGTAGAAGAAAGAAGAAGAAGACTGACAAGAGAGTTCGGTTTTCTGAGAGTGTTGAGAATTGTGAGAATTTGAGTAGAGGGAGGAATTGTTGGGTTAACTACTCAAATTCTAATTTGAATAAGTGTGAGAGTTTGAGTAAAAGTGAAACTCAATATTCCACATTGATTAGAAATCAAAGTGTAAAAGGGTTCTCCCCTTATAAATAGGCTTTAGGCCTTAGTAGTTGGGTATCACAAAAACCAAGTCTAGTTCATTAAAGAGTTGTAATTGGGCTTTGGTCTTTTGTGAGAGTGAGAGAGTTTTTACTAGTTTTGTCCGTTCAAAAACTATAACATTGTGCGGGTTTTTCACAATTTTTGTCCATTCCAAAAATTGTATCTTTTATTGAGTGGAGATCGTGGAGTAGGTTTATTATTGAGAAACCGAACCACGTTAAAAATTCTTGTGTTCTTTATTCTTTATTTCTCTATTATTATTATTATTATTCCTGTGAGTGTTCTTGTTTGGTTTGGGTCCTAACAAGGTATGCATCAAATCAAAATATATAAAAGCAAAGATGAATTATCGTGAACGAAAATATACGAGTTAAAAATTGTACATAAGGAAACACAACAAAAGTGAGGTATGCATCAAATCAAAATATATAAAAGCAAAGATGAATCATTGTGATAATTCATGAATTGCTCTAATTACTCAATTCTAAATTAAAATGGTGTAAAGATTATCTTATATGTGATAATTTGTGATGAATACAACGAAAGGTTAAAAATTGCTTTTCAAAAGAATTAGTTTTTAAGGACAATTTTGAAATCTTATTTAAGGACGATTGAAATTCTGTGGCGCTTTCAGAAATCGCAAGCAGAATGTTGGAGTCACTATTTTTAACGATTTGTTAACTGTCTTTATTAAGGGTTGTTTTTAAAAAAGCGTCGTTTATTTCTTATGACGCTTTTGCAAAACGTTTTGCTAATGTCATGAAGCTATTATTAAAACGTTCATGATTTAACGGCAATATTCGAAAGCGCCGCTAAAAATAACGACACTTTTGTACAACATATCGCTAATGCTGATGCTGTATGCTTTTAACAATTCTGAAGTGTTGTGCTCACTCAATAACTTTTTTTTTCGCAAAATGTCAATTAATTTGTTAAGTACATTTATTTGTCACTTAAAAATAGTGGCAAAATCATAAAACCGCCACAAACATATTGACGTTTGTAAAAAAATACCATTAATGTTTATGCATTATGATTTTTATTTTAAGTCATTTAGCTAGCTAATTTATTTAAATATAACCAATCGTATTATTGACCAAGTGGTTAAAATGCTCAAGTTTCTTGATATGATTTTATATTTAAGGTATTAATCTCCCTTGAAGTTGGTTTTAGTCGAGTAATAAATGTATTATCATGCATGCATAACAGCAGACGTTAAAAATAAATCAAATTTGAAATGAATAAACTTGTAAATTTAACCACTGTTACAAGAATGAAGAATACAACATTACTAGTACAAGAAAGAATTCACCTCGAAACACACATACTTTATTACATATGGTGGACTTTCACAAACCACGAAATTAAATCTTATTCTTTTCACACCATTAACTGGTTTAGTGATGTTTAGGGGGTGGTGGAGGAGATGAATAGTAGTACGGAGGTGGTGGAGATTTAACCGGAGGAGGAGGAGATGTGTAGTGATATGGAGGTGGTGGTGACTTCTTTGGTGGTGGTGGAGAAGCATAGTGATATGGAGGTGGTGGGGACTTTACAGGTGGAGGAGGTGAAGCATAGTGGTATGGTGGCGGTGGTGACTTCTTTGGTGGAGGAGGTGAAGCGTAGTGATATGGAGGTGGTGGGGATTTTACTGGTGGGGGAGGAGAAGCGTAGTGGTATGGAGGTGGTGGAGACTTCTTTGGTGGAGGAGGTGATGCATAGTGGTATGGTGGTGGTGGAGACTTTTTAGGTGGGGGAGGTGATGCATAATGGTATGGTGGTGGTGGGGATTTCTTAGGTGGTGGTGGGGATGCGTAGTGGTACGGCGGTGGAGGAGACTTAACTGGAGGAGGAGGAGATGCATAGTGGTACGGTGGAGGTGGAGACTTTTTAGGTGGAGGAGGAGATGCATAGTGGTATGGCGGTGGTGGAGACTTCTTGGGAGGAGGAGGAGATGCATAATGGTAAGGAGGTGGAGGAGACTTCATTGGAGGAGGAGGTGAGGCATAATGGTAAGGAGGAGGTGGTGACTTTTTAGGTGGAGGAGGAGATGAGTAATGGTACGGTGGTGGTGGAGACTTCTTAGGAGGAGGAGGAGATACATAGTGGTAAGGAGGTGGTGGAGATTTCTCAGGTGGAGGTGGAGACTTATAGTGATAAGGAGGATGCACATGCTTATGAGGAGGTGGTGGTGATTTATAATAATAATGTGGAGAAGGATTCTTCTTGGGTGGAGGTGGAGGAGGAGACTTATAGTGATAAGGAGGATGCACATGCATAGGAGGAGGAGGTGGTGATTTGTAATAATAATGATGTGGGGGAGACTTCTTTGGTGGAGGTGGTGACTTATACTTATAAGGAGGATGCACCACATGCTTTGGTGGTGGAGGTGGTGACTTATACTTGTAAGGAGGATGCACCACATGCTTTGGTGGTGGAGGTGGTGACTTATACTTGTAAGGAGGATGCACCACATGCTTTGGTGGGGGAGGAGGAGATTTATACTTATAAGGATGATGCTTTACATGCTTAGGAGGAGGAGGAGAGGCATAAACATAAGGGTTATGGTCAGCAACAACAATGGTGGCAAGAAGGCAAAAGGCTAGGGCACAAAGAAGATGAGGCAAGTGCCTCCCAAGTCCCACAATAGTTCCCATAACTAGAGACTCTTTTGTGTTATGTTTTGTGGGATTGTGCAAGCACCCTTTTATAGTAAATGAAAGCAATCATTGTGGTGAACCTTTGATTGTTTAATTATGATCACAGCTGGATAATGGTAATAACTAATGAAGTCACATTCATGGAAATCTCATTACTGTTCAAAAACTATAGATTAATTCCATATCTGTTAGGAGATTGAGTTGTCAATTTTCGACATTGTAACACAACCTGTGATACATGTTAACAGGGACGGGTTTAAGTGGCCTCACTGGTTGAAAAAAAATTTATAGTCGGGATTCTATCAGTTCAATTATGAATGATACTTACCCTCGTCAGGTACATTCATATATGTCTGTTAGGAGTTATAGTCACTAACTCGCTGGAGTAGGTGTCTACACCGTAATATATTTTTGGATCCATCCCTGCACTTTTATAACGTGGTAGAAATGAACAGAACTGTCAATTTTTAGCATGATTTATAAATACACATTTATGACACAACACGAACGATGCAAATTCAACTTTTATAATGTTTATGTTACAAATAACGACAATTAATAGAAAATAACACAACACGATTATAACACGTATAATACAAATTGATAGCTACAGATGGCAAAATTCAATTGTTATAATGTTTACATATTTGATACAAAATAATACGACGCAATTTTGACTCGACTGACAAAAATGTTGAGAACATGAAAATGTCTAAGGTTTTGTGACTTTGTACGGTGTATTGCGTCTGCAATACAACTTCAATAATCTCTATAAACGCGTTTTCTAAGAACATGCCAATAATGTTTTAATAAAAATGAGATGATAATATAATGTTGGAAGTCAAATTTTGCAAGTTTAATTTAATTATTCAACTGAAAATAATTACAATATTGGTTAGTTAAGCTTATGCTAATGGCTGATCGACTGGTCTTAGGGTTATGGTACGAATCTTCCATTTATTTTCTTTCTTTTTTGTCTTCATTAGCATTTTTTTTAATGTGAATCCATCAAGTTTGATTCGATATAATTGAAGGTGTCGGTGATATGTCAGATCTAAATTAACTCCATGAAATGATAATCTTGTAAATTTGGATCGATCCAAGTTTAGAGGAGAAGTCAAACTCTCAAAATTATTCATGTGATTGCTTTGATCTCATGAATGTAATTGGATTTACGATACGATAATATAATTTGAGAGTATATGTTTATAGTGACGAAATCATTAATGTTTTTAAAGGGAGAGAAAAATAGACAAATTAAAAATAATATATGAAAAAATACGGTAAAAGAGAACAAAACTATAGAAAAATATAGCAAAATGAGGCAGAAGGATAAAAAATTATACAATAGAAGAGAAATAAACAAGTGACTAGGCGCGACAAGGGGGTGACCAACCCCCTCATCACCGTCTAGTTTCGTTCTTGTATGTTTATAACATGACGTAAGTGATCCAAATTCGATTTTGTAATGTTTACCTCATAAAAAATAGCATTTGACAAAAATAACATGACGTGATGACGACATAAGTAACACGAATTCACCGATTCATTTATTGGCATTTTTTTTGTCTGAACCACTTGGTATCCCCATTTTCAGTAAGGACTAATTCGGGTTTGGAGCGGGAGGCACAACTCCTACCTCATAAGGGCGACTTCGCTAAGATTCGATCCTGGAGCACATCAAACCAAACCTCACATAAGGACTGAGTTGCTAATTTAACCAACACTTTATAGATCAAATTCATTTATTGGCATTGATAATACTTTTGACGTCACTCGTCTAATTTTCAATGGAAGACATTTTGATATTGTTTTAATAAGAGAAAGAAAGGGAACATGGTTCTGGCCACCTTATACATTGTGAAGCACTATATAATAACCAACTCCAATGAGAAGATATAATAGAGACAAATTTTATGATAAAAAAAATAAAATTTATTGAGTGAGTTTAAAAAAGAAAAGATCATACAAATATTAAAATGAAAATGATAATAGTGGCATTTGTTTATTGTAAATTGAAAGGTTAATGGTTAATATAATTATTAAATTTGTCGAAAAAATTTATATAATTATCGCATTTAATTTAAACTATTATATTTTGAAGAGCACGTAGTTTTTTTTATAAATGTTCCGATGATGAAAACCTTTTTATAAAGACAAAATTTTCTAATTTAATTTAATTAATCTGAAAGGAATTTGAGTATTGATATGTTATATTTTTTATGTGAAAAAATATAAAGATTTTATCAATAATTGCAAAATGATATTATTAAGAGGTAAATATGTAAGGTCTTAACTAGTGACGTTAGTGACACTTTACAAATTTCTTTTTTAACAAGTCACTTTATAATATTTTTAAAAGAAAGTCAATTATCCTTCGTTCGTAAGCTCAACGATGAAGAGGATCAACCAGCACACTGAGGGTGCGGGTTCAATCTCTAGCTCCGTAGCAGCACAGGCTTTAACTTGCTGGTTCGCCAAATTTTTACGAAATTCCCTGCGCTCTGTTCGTATTACGAGTCTTACTGCATACAATTGTTTTAAGATTGACAATATATCGTTGAGGCGATTCAGTATTAATTGGGATAATTGTAGACCACGTAAAAATTCATTTAAATCTTTCCCATTAAAATAAAGGCTAAAAAGTTATGCGGTCCCCGAGTAATATCACGAATAATTTTTCGGTCTCCGAGTTTTCAATATTAGTTTTACCGGTCCCCCACAGATTTAAAATTTATCACAGTTAATCCTTCTGTTAAATTAAGCTAACAGAAAGGTTGAAATGTTAGTTTTGCCCCTGCCACGTGTGTATTAAAGAGGTACCGGTAAATTAAGCAAAAAAGATTAGAGAGACCAGTAAATTATTTACTTACTAATCCGTTAGATTAATTTAACAGAGAGATTAACGGTGGTGAATTTTTAATTTGTGGAGGACCGGTAAAACTAATATTAGAAACTCGGGGACCGAAAAATTATTCGTAATATTACTCGGGGACCGCATAGCTTTTTACCCTAAAATAAACCGGTGAAATACTAGAAGGTTGGAAGCTGTCGTTTTTCATGCCAGTCGGTCAAGTAGCTGTCGTCTACCACTGTTCATTTTAACTAAGTGCCCCGTCTTGTTTTTAGTTTTCCCTCTTTCTGTATTTTTCTTTTACTACAGCTGTTTGGTTGTTTTGATTCATATCATATGAATACTGAGCTACTTATTAATTTTTTTGGGAACGGAGAGAGTATATAATATTACGAAATTTAACTGTGCGATCACATGTTCTCACATAAATCGATTCTTACTCAAGAAGTTTATCATGAACATTCAGATAGAACAAGAGTATCGTAGATAAAGAGTTATATGATTGTATTGCATGTTAGTATAAGATCAAGTAGCTTCATATTCAGTTGTAAGTTCAATTCTTGCAAATGTTTAAAGAACAGAAGATCCTAACCAGCCCTTCAGTAAAATCAAGTGCTGAACAAATGAGAAGAGTTCTAAAAGAGTATAAACAGTGCAAGAGAACAAATGAACAAACCATTAGAACTCAAATAAGATCTCTGGTTTCCTGAAACCTCCTCCTATATAGTTTGTAAAACCATTTATCACAAAACCAATGTAATTCCTTTCTACAAAACGAAAATGGAAAACTGAAGCAACCAACTTTGTGGGAAATAAAATTACCAGAAAGTGGAACAATGAAAACCATAATTGCTGTTCTCTTTATCTTCTCTCATGTGTTCACTTTTTAACATTTGAAGCATCTCCAAACACTTCTGTGGAACATATGGGGCAAGCCTGTCGAACAAGATAACATCTTCGGCTGTCAAAATTTGGATAAATTTACTCTGGAATTTCTCAAACTATGTCGGAATCTAAATGCGTTACCTTATTAATACTAAGCCATTTTGTTCCGCAACCAGCGTGGTATATGTGTTTGCAAGGCAGAGTTATTCGTCGCTCACCTCGCTTATATTCCATCTGACAAATCACACACCTATTATCAACAGAAGAAAAAGGAAGGTTAATTTGTGTTAAGAAACATGAAAAAGGAAAAGGACTCGTCAAGGGTTAGTTTCCTAAATAAAAAACTTTAAAACCACGGAAGAGCGGTAAATCTAGCACTAAAAAATCATGAGCATGGCCAAGGTGAGTCTACCAGAGCAACTTAGTATAGAATCTGGACCGATAAGAGTCATGGTGCCACCATGGGATCGTTGCAAAACAAAGATTTCAAAGTACCACAAGCAGAAAAGAGTTGATGGATAAGAATCACTATTTGAAAGCAAAAACTTCAACCTTTCACTTCTTGATTTCTTTCTGGAGAAGAAGCCACGCTTGTACTTAGAGACCGGTAGCAGAGAAATGAGATCTTGAGAAAGGCCTCGACTTTGACTTCCAACAGCCTCGCCTAATTCAAGTAACTCCTGAAAAGAGATAGTTTATTATAAACCATCATACAAATCTATTGAAGTACATTGCAAACAAACACTAATTAAAACATCCATTAATAAAGAAATTTGCAGTGAGTGAGAACATATCACTCACAATAACAGAATAATTAACACAGACAAGTACAAGGGTGAGAAACAGAAACGGTCTAGCACCAATTCTGTAAAAACACTTGCAACTCTACTAGAGCACACGTGCAACTTATGATATTGATTATCAATTGTCAAAACATACAAAACCAGAATATGGTTGTTAGAAAAATAATAGAAGCCAGAATTATCAATCAGAGGATACATGCAGGCAGTACATTCTTAAGAACATTCTTAAACATTTGATCCAATTTCCAAACTTATATAGAAACAAATAGAAGAGCAAAGGTAGTGTAGAGACATGTGAAAGCTGTCTTGAATCACTTGGCATAGTTTGGAAGTACAAAAAAAGAAGCAATTGTATTAATATGCTGATATAGGAACAAAAAGATTAGAAAAGAAGAATCGCAGATTTATGCTCAAACCTCGTACGTCATAGTGTCAGGATCTATGTTGTCTTGCCAAACAACCTACATTTTTAAGAAGCCAATACTTTAATTGAGAGTTCATATAATCAAACACCAAATTATATACGAAAGGTCTTTCAGTAAGCATTCGGCAGATATGATTATCAAGAAGTTACAACACCTGATCATCTTGACCATTATGATGTCTCTGCAGACCTGAAAAGATAAAGGATGTAACTAAAGTGACAAGAGAATAAAGTTGAAGAATTAGAATAAATGCCATAAACTTAACAAATAAGACAGCAGAACAATAGTATGCAGAAAAATGCTATCCTTTTGCAGTTTTCTGGTAAATCCAAAACGGAGCTTTATTCGACCATGTGAAGAAGTTGCTTTTGTTCATAAAACTCGCAAAAAAAAAAAAAACTATTTTAGATGCATCTCAAAATCCCATTGCATGAAGGCAGAACAGTTGATTATATCAAACAAGCACATCCATTAACCATCACCCACAGTGAATTCCCCAATACTATACAAGCAGATTCTACCACCATTTATCCAAAACTGAAGTAGAGACTTACATTCCACAGGATCATCATGTGTAGTCGCGCTCTGGTGTACTTCCCATTCCGTATTCACTGTAGCAGTTTGTCTGCTAATCGCATTAGGCGAATTCTCAAATGACCTCCCAAAATCATCAATCTGTCGACCATGATCATGAATCTCATATGCAGGACTGAGATCATAAGTAGCGTTCCCGGGTTGAGACACGCCAAATTTGTAGAAATTTGTATTCATTGAAGGGTACACACTATCCTGCACATAAAAAATGGCATAATCAAAACGTTCGCAGTTCTTTACCATAAATGTACAGTACGAACACATAAAAACGATCATAAATACGATTTCAAACACATTTGCAGATATCACAAACATTAAATTAAAAGTAAAACAGTACCTGAACGTGAGAGCTCCCATCAAAGATGAAATTTACATGCTCATAAGTGAGACCTTCAAAATATTCAATAAAACTTCCAGCTGAATTATAAGGGTAGCTTGAATTCACATATTGAACATCCATATGTGAACTCCAACTCATTTTTACCCGACTAATCTATCACACAAAAAAAATAACCCATCAAAATACAGTTAATTTCACAGCCAAAATACATTAAAGACAAAACCTTATAAAAAATAATACAATTACCAACCTTTTCACGCTTGCATTAACAATTAAACTCGAATTACTCAAAATTGCCTCTTTCACAGCTCCTGAAACAAAAAATGGTAAAACAAATGCAGCACAATTAAAACGTGATCAATCATAAAGACACAAACTTCAAGCATAAAAAAACGGAATTAAAAGAGAGAATTTATTACGATCTCGATCTGGGTAATGTTGGAAGTGAAAGTAGGGAATGAAATAACTAATAAGAGGGTGATAAAAAATGGACTGTCCGGAGAAAGTGTGGTTTAGCGTGAATGGGAAGCGAAAATTTCTGCGCTTTAAGAGAGGAGAGGAAAATATTGCGGATTCTGATTAGGAGAGAGAGAAAGAGACAGAACTTACAGTGATAGCATTGAAACAGTTCTTCTTTCTCTCTGCAAATGCTTCATTCTCTTATTCTCTCTCTGACTCTCTCTCTCTCTCACTCTTCTGTCTCTCTCTCTCTCTCTGGAGTGGAGAGTGTTGTGTTGGTTTTAGGGAGAGAGATTAGTGACGTGTAAGTATACAGAGCTTTCAGGGACACGCCGTTACTCATTGCCCCACTCTCCTATATTCTCTGCTCCGGCCTTACACCTGGTTGTTTTGCAATTCGTCCTTCAATTGTTTTTATTTACCTATTTCAGGATCTCATATTAAATTCATCAAATTTGAACCCGCTAACCATTACGCTTTTTCCCATTTTCGTTCTACTTTCAAGATATCTCTAACAAATCCTATATACTAAAGCCAAAAGAGATTCTAAAATCTTGACACTATATTTAGTAATTTCTATATTTAATATTTGCACAGTAAAATTATTTCCTCAAATAAGATATATATTTATAAAAATAATAATATTTGATTCGCACAATATTAAATTCGTATAAATCTGTTGGTCTAATTTTAAAATGAACATATTATAATATATTTGATTTAACTAAGCACAAATGCATAGTATTTTTAGTTACATTCTGCGAGAACCACGGTTAGTACTACAACAAAACAGAAAAAAAAAATAAAAAAAATATTGACACTTATCATTATATTTAACTGATATGCAATAAATCTGATTGATTCTAATTACAAATATTTTCATTACATATGTTTTATTATTTTTGTATGATAATAAATAAAACATTTATGATTTTGAAGTAATCTTGTAAATTTTTGAATAAATTATTTTAATACAGTTATAATATAAAATTTCTCGTCATCTCAGAGATAATGCAGATACTTCAATTCTAACTTAAAATTAAATAGTACTAATAGCTGGATCCGCGCGATGCGGTAGATTACTGTACATTATAGTCACTAACTTTATTAGTTATGAAGTGCTTAATAACTCCAATATTTTTGTGAATACTTAGGCAAATAAAAAGGTTTACTTAAACAAGAAGCAAATGAGAACAAATCACTTTGTTTGCTTTAACTCGATGCCAAAGTTTGAAATAAATCAATAGGATAATGGATGTTAGTGGTCAAATATTCTCCATTTTCACCATACAAAGGTGATATATGATATATCATTTGCTATGTTTCAATTGTAGAGTCGGGCTAACAATTTTTAATTTGATAATACGATTAATAAGTATATTATTTGACACGATATAAATGACGTGGAATTAATATTTATAATGTATATGTCATAAATAATAATATTTGTTTAAAAATTACTGACACGATTATGGTCTCCTAACCCAAATTTTCATCTACCAAATATAATGTCAAGTGACTAAAAAGGTTCAATTGGAATGGAAATCCTATTCTTGGAAAAAGATGCATGCAACACACACACACACTTTACAAATGCATTGGCTCGTGAAGATATCAAGTCATGGTCTCATGCAATAGACCCAAGTTATCGTATAGATACCTAGTATAAGCATATATGATTTGAAATCTTAACTATTGATTGTTTGGGACGTTAATTCGTGTTAACCGTGTCGTAATTGTGTTGAAGTATTTTCTACGAAGTGTCATTTTGATAACATAAAAATTACAAAAGTTAAATTGGTATCATTCTTGTCGTGTTATAATCATATACTCACAAATTAAGTTCTCTCAATCTTTTGTGTATCAAGTAAATACAACATCCCTACATATTTTAATATTCAAAATAATACAAAAATAATGAAATGAAAAAAGAACAAAAATAATGAAAATAAGGTGGTTTATGCCAACCTCTTTTGGGAGAATGTTTGTATCAAGAAAGAACAACCAATTAGGTTGGTGCAAAAAGAAGTTTTGGTGTATTACAACTTGAGGAATTGTTTGTGAATGACATTAAAGGAATTGAACAAAGATATATATATATTTTTAAGATTAATGGAATGTGAAATATGTAGATTACAAGAACATGTCTATGGCTTGTTGTTTAAGGAAAATATTTTGGAAAAGAGAAAAAAGGAGTAAGATGAGGAACATTGTGGGCACCATGGGAGTGGGGCAGCAATTAGGTCTACCACACCATGTGGATATGGTGCCCTCTTAGTATGAAATTTACATAGAGTTATTCTTTATAATTTATATTCAAAAAAAAAGGTTATTGAAAATGCTCTAATCTTACTTTGCGTACGAGCCAACAAGACTCATTGTTATTCTCTCTATTAAATAAGAAATTCGTCCAAAAATTTGAACGAAAAAATTTCGTCGGAAATAGTTCGTCGAAAATGATGAGTTCGGTAAAATTAAAACAACTGACCGATTTTTATCTCTTAAATATTGGAAATTCATGTCAAAGCATTATATTATATGATATAATTTTAAATGTTATCAATTCCTTCAAATATAGTAACCGCTTCGAAGAAAAAAAAGACTGACTTTTACAACCATTCGAGAAAAATATCCAAACTTAAGGGACCACTTTAAAATTAACCCATTCTATGGCATAAGCAGTTTGTGTGTATCCATTAAACGGTGTCGTATCGATGCCAAAACCTTTCTTCAATAACTTATCCACCTCTCTCAGTCTCTCAGCTACTAGGGTTTATCAAAACGACACCGTTTTTCTCTTCCCAACAACAAAATGCCTCAAAATGACGACGTTTTCTTCACCTCCACCAAACTCAACCTCCCCCATTTCACTCCTCTCCACTTCCAGCCCCCTAAACTCACCCGCCACCTCACCACTTTCCTCAACTCGCTCCTAACTCATGGAGTTACACCCGAGTCGACCATAGTCCCCAAATTACCCCCTCTATTCTCATCAATTTCAATTTCCAATCACAACGCAGCTCCTATTTTAGCCTCTGCTTCTCTCTCAGTAGCTCAGCCAGTCTCCAGCGAGGCTCCTGCTAGTCAAACAAAGGGTCAACAAGTGAGTTCTGGTGCCCGATACGATGAGGAGAGAGTGCTGATTAGTGAGGTATTGGTGAGAGATAAAGATGGCGAGGAACTGGAAATGAAAGAATTGGAAAATGAGGTTTTGAAGGCTTTGAAAGCTTGTAGAGCAAATTCGGCATTGACTGTAAAGGAGGTTCAAGAGGATGTGCATAGGATAATAGATAGTGGGTTATTTAGTTCTTGTATGCCTGTTGCTGTTGATACGCGTGATGGGATTAGATTGGTTTTTCAGGTATTGTTTCTATGTTTTGTGGTGTTTTTTTGAATTATTTGTAAAAATGTAGCATTTTTTGAATTATTTTTTATCGTTAATTTGTAATAGTTAGTTTAGCTTATGTGCGAATCTTTCTGCTATAGTTTGTTATGTTTTAATGAGAAACCTTTTGTTATAGTTTGTTATTTGAAACATTAATGGGAAACTTTTTTGTATAGTTTATTATGTTAATTTGGAGGTTTTAGAATTCGAGTTAGTTTATGAGGAGTTGAGTGTTGATCAGAAGTGTTGGTTCTTGTATCTGTAATTAGAACTTTTGTTTAATGTTTAATATATTGATTCATGGAAACGAAGCTACAATGCAGGAATTTTGGCTTTAGCGAATTGGATTAAGTTTATGGCTTTATCTTGTTGATTGTTGTAAAGCTAATTATTTAGAAATGTTGCTGAGAAGATTTGAGGAGCTGTGAAAAAATATAAATCTTTATTCGTTCTAACTTGGACTACTGAATGCACTCAGTTTGCATCATTCTACCGTGTTATTGAATGATCAATGATAGGATTGTAAGTTAGATGTTAGCAAATGTAACTGAATTTGTGGGTTCTACGTGGAGCATTGATTTTCATTTGATGCACTAGTGACTTGAATTGCTTTCTTGCGGTATAAGGTAGAACCAAACCAGGAGTTTCATGGTCTTGTATGTGAAGGCGCAAGTGTTCTTCCAACAAAGTTTTTGCAAGATTCGTTCCGAGATGGATATGGTAGATTCGTACTGCTGTGATACCCTTATATGTTCAGATGAATGAAGTCATATTCTACAGGTGTGTTTCATTGATTTTTTATTTTTGGCCTTAAGCTGTGCAGGAAAAATTGTCAATATTAGGCGTCTAGATGAAGTAATAAGTTCTATCAATGGATGGTATATGGAACGTGGTCTCTTTGCCATGGTCAGTTCTTTTCCAACTTTGACTTATTTTATATCTGAGATTTTGTATGTAAGACTATGTTTTTGCTATCACAGGTTTCAGGTGTGGAAATCCTTTCTGGTGGTATTGTAAAATTACAAGTTGCAGAAGCTGAGGTGAACAACATATCAATACGTTTCCTTGACAGGAAAACGTAAGTGACTGCCACTATTTTTTGTTAATTTATGTCTTTACTGTAATAGTGTACAAATAAGCAGGATTTTTTTTTGAAAGAGAACCTTTGCATTTTTGTAACAACTGTAATGATGAAGTATATAACTTGTGCTGCTCTACTTTGTCAGTGGCGAACCAACTAAAGGGAAGACAAAGCCTGAAACAATTCTCAGGCAACTAACAACCAAGAAGGGACAGGTAAATCTGCTTTCTTCTTTATTGTTTTAGAAAAAGGCCAAATAATGCATAAGCAATGATTCCAGCTTGAGCTGTGGGGTAAAATTGAGTTGATTGGCAATTTGTGAATAAGTGTTTCTCTACTTGTTATTTTTCTGCATCTGAAATGATCTTCTTGCAGGTATATAGCATGCTTCAAGGGAAAAGAGACGTGGATACAGTGTTAACAATGGGAATTATGGAAGATGTCAGCATCATTCCCCAGCCTGCAGGAGGTAAAAACGATGTCTTTTTATTTTCAGTTATCAACATATTGTAGGACACTGGTGAAAGCACTATGTGTATTTGTGAAACTTATGGTTTCTTCCTTTAACTTTTTGCTACTTTTCCCTTCCTCATCATGTAGATACTGGAAAAGTTGATTTGATAATGAATGTTGTTGAACGTCCTAGTGGAGGTTTTTCTGCTGGTGGTGGAATATCAAGTGGGTGAGTGATATTAATTTTCGGGTTCCATAGAATATACTACTATGTATAAAGTTCCATGCAAGTAATCCAAATAAGATTTTTATCTGCATACAGTATGCTGATTGCATTTCACTTTGTAGGATTACAAGTGGTCGTGGCCCATTGTCTGGTCTTATTGGCAGGTAATATCTGACGACATGGTAGTTATTCTGTCTATAACTTCAGATAGTTTTTTTTGTTATCTTTTTCCTATCTTATAATGTTAGGCGTTGCATTACTTTAGTGTGCCAACTTTTGGCGTTTTACTTCATGGCAACGTATTCTTCTGTTGCAGTTTTGCATATTCCCATCGAAATGTATTTGGAAGAAATCAAAAACTCAATATTTCATTGGAGAGGGGGCAAATAGACTCAATATTTCGCATAAACTACACAGACCCTTGGATACAAGGAGATGACAAACGGACATCTAGGACAATTATGCTTCAGGTAATTTTTAGTTTCCTTTTGTGTAACCATTGTTATTATTGGTGATAGAGAACTTAAACTTGTGCGAACTATTTGTTCAGAATTCAAGAACCCCTGGAAATCTTGTTCACGGCAGCGATTCTGGTAGTCTTACCATTGGACGTGTACAAACTGGTATAGAATATAGTCGACCCCTTAGACCAAAGTGGAGTGGAACGGCTGGACTTATTTTTCAGGTATTTTTGAGATTGATCATTATTATAGAGTATGTTTGTACAAAGTCTTTATTGAACTGGTATAACATATACCACGGCCTTGATAGTTTTGATTTTGATCATTGAATTAGGTTCTGGTTATTTTATTACACCGTGTTGATTCTTTTTTGTTTCTTTCATTGGTCGTGCTATCTCAGCATGCTGGTGCTCGTGATGATAAAGGAAATCCCGTCATTAAAGACTCCAAAGGCAGTCCTCTTACTGCAAGGTCTGTATCTCTTACGTCTCATATATTGAGCTAGCAAATCCTTAGCTACCTGGCTGCTTGTGAATATTTGCTGCATTCTCCCAATGTACTTATTTTCTGATTCTGCATCACCATTGGTGCTATGCAGTGGGAAGACGCATGATGACATGTTGCTAGCTAAATTTGAATCTGTCTATACTGGCTCTGGAGACCATGGTTCTTCAATGGTTTGTCGTCTTTAGTTTATAGTAAAATCGTTGTAAGATCACAACTTTAGTAATATTCTCTTCATTCCATTACTTTTTTTTCCCTCTGCAGTTGGTGTTAAATGTGGAACAAGGACTTCCCTTTTGGCCTGAGTGGTTATTTTTCAACAGAGTAAATGCTCGTGCTAGAAAGGGTGTAGAAATTGGTCCTGCTCTCTTTCTTCTAAGGTACAGAGTCTATTTTCTAACCGTTCTTGCTTTTTTATTCTTTTAAGAAGGGCTTTAGATAAAGAGAGGATAGACTGACATAGGAAGAAAAAATGACATCTATGTACTGAAGTGATTGAAGTAGCATCTAATTAAATATAATGCAGAACATCCTTTCTTTTGTTTTTTTTTTAAATCAAAGCAAAACAGCCTTTCTGACGTGTTCTTCTTTCATCTAGTTTATCCGGCGGGCATGTGGTGGGTAAGTTCTCTCCTCATGAAGCATTTGCTATTGGGGGAACAAACAGTGTCAGAGGATATGAAGAAGGTGCTGTAGGCTCTGGTAGATCATACTTAGTAGGCTCTGGAGAAATTTCATTCCCAATGGTAAGTGATGGAAGTGGTTTGTAACCATTGTAAAGATGGTCAGGTGTTCAATTTTATAATTTAGTCCCCTAAATGTATGGCATTAGAGCAATTACTTGCATAATAATGAAGGTTTACTTGCTCCTTTTTTCTTGCAGTTGGGACCTGTGGAAGGAGTCATTTTTGGAGATTATGGAACCGATCTGGGTTCTGGATCTTCTGTGCCGGGTATGTTCTATTGTGTATCACCCGAGAGTTTTCATGATTTTTTTTCTTTTCATGACAAAGGGTAGAAAATTATGCGATTGAGTTGCCAAGGAGAATGTTTAAAGATGGGAGTGATCACCAATGTGCCTAATAAGTACCATTAGTGTTTTATAATGTTCAAGTTCATAAACACCGAGGTGCTTGCTTAGTGATGGTTCAAGTATGTGATCTTCAAGTGATTTAGGGACACTTATTAGTGGCATTAAACTTTAGTGTTTAAATCACCTTCAGATGAACTCGGCGGTCTGTACTTATTGTCGGAATTCATGCTTTAGGAGTGTAGTCGAGGCTTTTAATCCCTTTGCTCCAACATTGTAGATTAATTAACCTCAATTGCTGGATAATTTAGGCTCCGTCTTGAAAGTCGATGCAACATATGCATATTGCAATCGTATCTAATTCCAGGCTTTCGTTGACAGGAGACCCGGCAGGGGCAAGGTTAAAGCCAGGGAGTGGATACGGATATGGGGTTGGCATCCGCGTCGAATCACCCTTGGGACCGATAAGGCTTGAATACGCTCTTAACGATAAGTACCAAAAGAGGTTTCACTTCGGAGTTGGTCATCGAAATTGACCCCTCTTCTTTGCATCTCTTAGTTCTGTTGTAAAAGGCTTATGATCATCAATAATTTGTGTTTTTTGTTTATATTAGCCAACTTTATGGTCTTGACTTTCATGTTATATTCTTTCAGCATTCATCAAATCAGTCACTCAAATGGTTTATTCTAGTGTGCTTCATCTCGAGTTTGCTATTAATATGGACTCCGATGACTCTGTCTCGTTTAGTTTGACGTTTACAATGTTTGTATCTCCGCTTGAAGTTTTAAAACGTTAAAATAATCAACAAAGTCGGATAGCTGCATATAAATGTTGTTGTGTTTCGAGTCTCAAATGTAAACGTAAAATTATTAAGGCGTGCAAACATGTATATTACACGAATATGACAGGGTGTCGATGGGTAATGTGTCAGTAGATAGTCGAACATGAACTACAAACATATGGAAAGGGTTTGAATGGATGCTGTTGTGCTAAGCAGAAGACATTTTAATGAGTAAGAAATGCAGAAATCGGTCCCCTACACTACACTACACTCTGGTCTTGACAAAATGTCAGTTCCATGGAAGAAGAACAGGACATTTGTTTTGTCTCACAGATAAAAGAAAAGACTATACAATATTCCTATGAGGTCAGAGCTCCATCATCATTGCTTCTGCATTTCTTTAATAACTTCTGCTCTTTGATTGATATCACATTGCAATTCGTTAAAAGCAGTTGCCTTTTACACTGCTTTGCTTCCATGTCCTACAAAATGTTATCTTTTGGACTTTGGTTTTTCAAAAAAAAACACGATACGATTACGCTGGCTTCATCCATATTACCATCAACCCCATTTGAAGAGGGGGCTTAAAGAGAAAACTCACTTAGACAACTAGTCAAAACCGTCGATTTACTTTTGCTTGACGATTTTAATCCGCTGTCTTATTGAGTCTCGTATTTAAAAACACTCGACTTAAAATACAGCATTTAAGAGAGAGAGATGTTTGAAAGTTGATGTGAAGGTGAAGAGTGAACAGTGATCCATTAGTCAATGATTGCACCTCTCACTGCAATCTCTGCAACTCATTTTGCATTCTCTTCTGACACGTGTCCTTTTTTTTTCTTTTTCCTTTTTTTTTTCACTTCCACCTCTTCATGCATGCCAACTACCCTATAGTATTTTTATTATATCTTCATTGATTGAATTTATGAACTTATACTATGTGTTTTATATCTTAATGTATTTAAATATACAAACATAATTATGTATTTAGTTATTAATCATATGTCAAATATTATAATAAATTTAATAATTCTATTAAAATGATTTATTTAATATAATATGAGAATATTATTTTATAATAAGTATGAATAATACTATAATATATGTTATTTTTTAATAAATATAATTGATAATTATACCAATTATATATGAATTGTAGTCTTTAAGTAAATAACTAAAAGGTGAATAAATGTATTTTTTTATTGAAGAGACGTACGTTCTTTTTCATTTTTATAAAAAGATATCTATCATCATTTTTAGTAAGTTTCGTGTGTGAATTAATGAAAAAATCTTAATATTTGGATCTTTCAGAAAATGAAAATCATGAATTTCATGTATATTTCCACTTAAGTATATTATTTTATTTGTCGTCAATTTCCACTTAAGTGTTCGATCATGTTTGTGGATGCAACTTATTAGATTATCAATATGTGGCCAAACCAACACTTCTTTTCAATATTTTTCTTTTATCTATTTGACTATTTCCTTCCTACTTCATTATTTTTTAAAAAGAAAAAAATAATTTTGTTTCTTTTGAAGAAAAATATATATTTACTAAACTAGACTAATGAAGTTAAACAATTTTTTTTCATCTTTGTTTCTTTCTGAAACACCCCATATCCCATCTTCAATAAGAATTAATCTAAAATTAAAGCGGGATGTACAACTCTTATCCCATGAGGGCATTTCCACTAGAATTCGATCTTGTGAGCACATCAAACCGAAACTCACCGAACCATAAAATATGATAGCGTTGAAAACAGCGTATAGGTGATACTTATATGATCTCAAGTGAAGGAACCATTAAAACAGAAAGGAGAGAAATTAGACAGAAAACGTAGAGATGTTGAGGAAATAGAGGCAAATGCTTCATAATGTCATCACAAAATATAGACAGTTTAGCATTCCAACTCCTCTTCCTAACACTCGTGTTGTCTTGGAAACATCTCCCTCTCCATCCCCTCTACTCTTTCTAATTTCTTAATATATATATATATATATATATATATATCTTCAATTTATTATCTTAATATTTTAAAATATATACAATAGATACGTATAATTTGGTGACTTTTTAGGTGAATAAGCTCTCACAACCGTTAGAGTTTGCATTTTTCATCTGTTGTGTTCGTTCATTATGCACTACATGTATAATTATGTAACTTTAGAGATGAAAAGTTTTTAAAAAAAAGTTACATTTTCATTATGTAACAAAAAATGAAAAGTTACATAATTTTACGATAAAATATTATATAATATTCTTAGTGAGTATTATTAGAGTTGTTTAGAATTCAAATTAGTTTGTTAGTAATTGAGGGAAAATTTGTTAGGATATTTCTTGATGAAAATTTTAAATTTGAATTGTTAAGAAATTAGTATAAATAAGGGTTTGATATTGTGATTGTAAGACAACAAGAATATTCAATACAACTCTATTTTTACTTCTCTCCCTCTTTTACCATTTTATAATATTATTTTATGGATACTCACCTAAAAATTCACCGTATAACTTTGTTAATTGATCTATAAAAAGGTACATTGAAATGCATAGTTTATTAAGCAAAAAGGGTCGGAGGAGATGGCAGTTTTCATTTCGTTCTTTCTTCGATGTTTTTTTCACGTCGTGTTTTCTTCTCTTATAGTTCATCCTCTCTTATCGTCGACCCAAGATAAAGCGACAAAACTATTATGCTGACTCATTTATTTTTTATACGTATCGAAACTTCTTGTTCTTTGTATGGTGGTGAAAGAGGAGGACGTAAAGTCTGATCGTTTGAGTTGTGGTGAGTAATAGCATGTATGTACGTACCTGTATGTTATAAATGAATGACAATAAATCAAAAATGTTCTTCTACATTCTTTCATTCAAAGCTGTTACTCCAAACACTCAATGTGTTAATTAATCCCTGACGGTATCTCCATTAAAGAAGCTCTGATCTCTCCCTTTCCCACCTTCCTCTCCTGTACAAAGAACAATTCAGAGTCTTCAATGAAATTCTTTTGCTTTCAAAAATATGATTCTCAAATAAAACTTTTACACTTCCACTGTGTGGACTTTGAAGAGGAGAGTCAATCAAGTAATTGAGTATTTTATGTATATTTTATTGAAAGTTTGAAGATTAAGTACATAAAATTAAAACTATTTTTATTAAATAAATTAAATATTCCAATTTATTTTTATTATATTTAATAGTTAAAATTTATTATTTCACTAGGGCAATTATTACATTTTATATTTATCTAAACTAAATGTAATTATATTGTTATGAATATTTTAAAAATTTATTGCATAGATTTTTTTGCCGGAAGACACGTGTTGCTCCGAATAGTTTTGGAAAATTCTAATTTGAATTACGGTTTCGGTATTGTTTGAAGTCTCAAGACTTTTGGTCAAACTGATACTCAGAGAAACTAGTGAGGCGACAAAAATAACCATAGTGAAAGTGACCGACGCAAAGTGCAATCAAACTAAGCTACCGAACTAATATCAAGGATAAGGTGCGTAAAATATAAAAGTGTGTTAAAGTAAATGTGAGTTAAGTAAAATTGGGGAAAACTATCTCCCATTCAAATTCGGCCCCAATCATTTTTGCATTAATTGCATACATAAATTCGAATATGGCTTTATTCGTTGTGTCCTCTTCTCCCCATTTAGTATTGGTATGCCTTCGACCTACATTTATCTCGCTTTCTATTTTGTATTAAAACTTCACATGTCTTTCGAAAACAACGATTAAACTTCAAACCGTCACATATCGAGGCATGTAACAACAATTAAATTAAAAATTTGAATCTTAATATTACATGTAGTTACATGTAAAAAGAGTATGTATATACAAAAAGTTTTGTAAGAGCTCCATGGGGTTTAGTGAAAAAAAAGTGTCTTACTAAATCTAAACAGAAAGAAAAATTAAGAAATTAACTTATATTACTTATCGTTTTCGTATCATTCAGAAACCATACAACTAGAAGACATGAGATGAAGTAGTGTTTCACAGTTGAATCCCAACACGAAGTGATGTGCAATTAATGGAAGAAGTTAAACACAGAGATGTGCATGTGTACAGATTGTTCTTGTGTGGGCTTTTCTATAAGTTCTTGCAAAGCATGGAGTCCCCCACATGAAAGCAAAGGTCGAAGAGTGAGTGAGTCAGGTAGTTTATTGGCTGACAGTGAAAAGGGGGACGATAGTATGTATTTTAATTCGTGTAAGACGTGTTGTAATTATATCGCGTTATTTTCTGTTAAATATCATTATTTATGACATTGATGTTACAAAAATTGAATTCGTGTAATTTGTGTCGCGTTATAAAAGTATATTCGCTGATCGTGATATTGTAACAAAAATTTAGAGCTCGAGAGGATAGTGAGAAATGGGAGATGTATGCTCTGGTAGTCAATTTTGTTGCAGGGAAGATTTTTTTTTGTCTGAACCACGAGATATTTTGGACATCCTAGACTAATCCTCGTTTGAGCCGGGCAGGACCACAAGGGCGGCAAAGCTCTCCCAACCAAGTTTTAACGCAGCTGCGTACCCAAAAATCGAACTTGAGATCTCTAGTTAAGCTAGAACAATCTCACGCTAGTTGATATACGTGTTTGGTGGTTGTTGCAAGGAAGATGTTTGCAAGTATTTATGCTCTTTGTACTTTCTCAGACCTCCGATCATTCAATTTCCTCTCTCTTTTCCATCCACCTCCCAACAAACTTTTCTAAACCATGTAACATCCATACACTTGATTGCTTCAATCGCAAGTATTTTGAATTTATTTTTGTTAAAATTAAGAACTACTAATTTGTAGAAGTATAATTGTAAATTATGTAATAAGCAGCAAGGTGGTAATTCATATTAAGCGGGTCATGATTGTGTTGTTTTTTTTATAAAATATTATTATTTATGATAAAAATATTAAAAAAATTAGATTTGTATCGTACTATAAGTACCATTTACTCATAAATCGTATTATAGAATTAAAAAAATACTAATCCTAAGGAGAACAAAGCAGAGTTTGGTCAATGTAGAGTAGGAGGTAGTAGAGACAATTAGGAGAAGAACGAAGTAAAAGCATGTTTGTGGCTGGGCATGCAGTGCCTTGTAGTAGGAAGACGACGTGAAGCAATGAAAGCAACAAGAGAGAGAAAGAGGGAGGGAGATGCGGAATTGAACAAATTTCTTTATTTTAATCACCCGATATTCTTACTTTTAGTGAGAACTAATCCAGAATTAGAGTGGGGGCACAACTCCTGCTTCGGAAGAAGATTCACTTAGATTCGATCTTGGAGAACTGACCAAGTAGAACTTCACGGAAGACGGAATTGTCGAAATTGAACAAATGAATGTAGAAGGGTTGGTTGGGACAGTCTCGGAGGTGGTAGGATGAGTAGCCGACCAAGGCTCTCCCATCAATGCAACTGCTGGGTTGTTTTGTTTTCCAACGATCACAACAAAATATAATCCAATCCACATCTTTTTCATTCTATAGTTTTTTGTGTTCTTTTGAAAAATTTAATGAAGCTATTTGAACAAAACAAGTCTTCCACACATATGTGATTTATGACCTTAATAACTTATTTTCTCCGACCAAAATTGACAGGCAAAGATTAAGACATTAATGACTAAGTTAATTATAAATGACAATGTTATTAGAATAAGATCAGTGCTCGAATTAAAAAATACACGCAAGCAAAAAAATATTTAATTTTTAAAATTATGTAATTTTTTTTAATACTCAAAATCAACTTGGTTTACTGATTTCATAGTTTGATACTAGTTCATTTACAAATCGGACTGAATGATCAAACTGGTCTGGACTAGTGGTTGGTTCAATGGTTCGACCGACTGGTTTAATTTGATTTTTATAACAATAACAAGTGGTACTCTTCTTTCTCACTTTATGCGAGATTTTTTAGAACAGTTTTTTTTTGGTATTGAATATAGATGTTTTATTCATGCTTTATATTTAATTAAATACAGTTAATTAATTAGTTGAAACACTAACAAAGACCATTTTAAATATAGTTAACAAATTACTTAGGACTTCTTGTGTAATTTTAGCAACAACGTCTTTACCATTAATACTGTGAATCCCACAAAATAAAATTAAATAAGAGATCAGGACTCACTCTATGCATATTTCAACACTCAAGGCATATTTCGACACTCAAGTTAGAATTTAAATAGTATTTTAATATTTATAATCTTGGTGGGAGGATGTCATTCCTAAATTTAAGTAACTTTAAAGTTAATTCACAAAAGTCGAATTTTATTTCTACCAAAAATACTCTATTTTGTACAAAAAAATAGTATTATATTTAAATACTTTGGCAATATGAATTCAAATATAATACGAATTCATTTAATACTCATTTTGGATGACCACTAATTTAGTAGTTGAGATAATTATTTATAATATTTTTAAACTATACAAAATCAAATAGTATAAGTTTCATGTTTGTTTTTTAACATATTGCTTATATACTTCAACAATTGTAAATCTCAAAAGTGGTGTACAATGTCTTTGTCACAGAAAATTTTTCGATGAAAATAAGATTATGTAATAACACGCGATAACAGAATAAAATATAGTTATAAATTGATTAGTTAAATATTTATTAGTATAAAAACACATATAATTTAAATCTAAGTACGTAACTTAACATTATCTTCGTCATTCTCACGTAATCTTGTTTGCACCTGATAAATCTCCCTGGTCATTATAAACTCTCAATATCCAAGTTATATTCGTCATCTATGCCTTAATCCACCAGAATCAAATCAAATTTATTACCTATTTTGCAGATTTACAATGACCAAAATAATAACTTTATTCACAAAACTTATACTAAATTTAGGCAATTCATTAACTAGTTTTAGTATATGATTTAAATATAAATATATTTTGGTGTGTTTTATATGCTTGTTTTTTGCAGAATTACACCTTGTTTGCACACAGTAATCAATAAGTAGGGCTGTTCTTTCAAGTCCCAAGATTATTTATCTCCCACTTTCTCATCCCAATCTCCTCTCTCTTTCTTCTTTGCTTTAGCATATTTTCTCCATTGTTTAGTCACACCTCACAAGTGATATCTTGTCTCTCCTTTTTTACTCAATTGGGTTTGCTTTATTCAACCTTGATCTCCTTCATTTTCCTCTCTTTCAACCTCTATTCTCTCCAATCATGGCTGATCCATACTCCTTCAATGGTTGGTACAACGTCAACCACCGCCGCCACCACCACCACCACCACTTCTCTTCGGCCTCCACTTCTTCCTCACTTCCTTATTCTTATAATAACTTCAATAACAGCTCGTCTTTTGTTCACTTCCAACCTTCCCCTCCTTCTCCCCCTCTTAGAGAAGCTCTTCCTCTTCTTAGCCTGAGCCCTACTCGACATGAAAGGTGCTATAGTTCCATGGAAGTTGAGAAGATCGACAAAGAGAAAGATGAGCAACAGAGTGAAGATGATGAGACTGTTACTGTGGATTTACATTTAGGACTACCCAGTCCTTCCTCAGGTGATCATTTAATGATGTCTAGCTTCTCTAACTCTACTGAGATTTCTTCTTCTGATAAGGATGAGGTCACTGTTGCCAATTCTGGATACCATACAAGTACTCTCAACAAGGGTCAGTATTGGATCCCAACTCCAGCTCAGATTCTGATTGGTCCTACCCAGTTTTCATGTCCACTTTGCTTCAAAACCTTCAACAGATACAATAACATGCAGGTATATAAAAACTATATATATGTTCAAGCATATTAATTAAACAAATATATGAATAATATGATTCCAAAAAGGCTTACTTTTTTCCCTTGTTCATATCTCCCTTTCCATATCTTCTTTCCTTTAGATTTTGATTTTGCAGAGAAAAAGATAAACCTCCATTCCTCTCCTTTGTACAATTGTACACTTCTTTTCTTGCTTGATTTCAACCTCACTTTTATTTCCAAATTGCCCCTTCTTGAGTAGAGAAATGGGGTCATTAGGGTTTTCTTTTGTTTCAACTTTAACCCTTTAATTTTTTTTTGACTCATTAATTTATGTTTTCTTGCTCTTAATTATTGATCACCATTAGTACCACTCCTCCATCTCCTTTTTGCATGATTTGTGGGCTTTGGGATTAAAAAACAAAGAATAAATTTACCAAACTTGTCCTTCTGAGAATAAGATCAGTAGCTCTCTTTATGTGATTGAACTACTCAGGCATTATGCTTTTGTGCCTTGAAGTTTGTGTTTTTAACTTTGGCACCCGTGTCCAAATCCAAAACATGCATCACTTCTTCCAATTTGGATCACTAGTTTTGTTTTTCTTTTCATGCCCTAGTCCAAATTCCTTTCATTCTCCATTCCAAAGCTATATGGAGCTTAAAATTCAATCTTTTGTGGTTAAATTGAATCTTGATTTGCATATTTTCTGTACCTGATTGGCTCAAAAGCAGTACTAGAAAAGCCTGAAAACTACTTGCACATTTACATGCAATACCTTCTTCTGAAAACATGACTTCGATACATGAAAGTCCGAAATCTTTGGCTGAATCCGAGGTATATATGTATATTTTTTTCTCTTCACTTTGACTTGATGTGTTAAGATTTCTAAAGCTTGAAAAAGACAGGCCTCAGTTTATCTTTTTGGTCAAGAATAGGGTCTGGTTCTGTTGATAACATTGTGTAGTTTGGAAGTGATTTGATTAATAAACTTGTTGTGCAGATGCATATGTGGGGGCATGGATCTCAATACAGAAAAGGACCAGAGTCACTTAGAGGAACACAACCAACTGCAATGCTAAGGCTTCCATGTTATTGCTGTGCACCAGGTTGCAGAAACAACATTGACCATCCAAGAGCTAAGCCACTTAAAGACTTCAGAACCCTTCAAACTCACTACAAGAGAAAGCATGGAATCAAGCCTTTCATGTGCAGAAAATGTGGGAAGGCATTTGCTGTTAGAGGTGACTGGAGAACCCATGAGAAGAACTGTGGAAAGCTTTGGTATTGTACTTGTGGTTCTGACTTCAAGCACAAGAGATCACTTAAAGATCACATCAAGTCATTTGGTCATGGCCATGCAGCTTTCGGGATTGACTCTTTTGATCAAGAAGATGACGAGCCTGCTTCTGATATTGAGCAAGATAACGAGTCAACTCAGTGAGAAAGAGAGAGAAGGAAGATGAGATCATACATGTTACCTGCAGATTAGTCATGATCATGTTGATGCTAACATAAGAACCTACCAAGAGTTAGGTTATTTAATGAAGCCATTCTAATTAGTCTTGTTTTGTGTTAGAACTTCTTCCTTGTTCTTAATTCTTCCCCTAATCTGAATCCATTTAGTTTTCTGGACTCAAAGATATAAAATGGCAGACCAAGTTCCATCTACAAGTATCTGTTTCCATCTCTTTAATTTTTCTTTGCAATTCCAATTGACGGGTCGCAATTGTATGTAATCGTATACTAAATTATCGTATTATCAAATTAGAAATTGTTACTCATACTCCCTTAGACAAATATAAAGGTCCTTTGAGTCTAAAGAAAATGTTTTAGATTTATAAAACAATTACTTCAAAAAAAATGTCTTAAAATGTAAAAATGTGGTGGCATTTGATTTTTTTATAAGTTGGTCATATTTTAATTACTTGATTATGGCTATATTTTATGATTTTAGTTAAGTTTTCTATGTATTTAGAATTATTAGGCGTTAATTGAGATTATGTTAACCATACAAAATAATCTTTTAATTATTTATAAAGTAAGGTTTAGGTAATTTGAATAAAAACAATTATTTCCCTAAAAAGATACTAATTGTTGGAGATAATATTATACATAAATATGGTTAGATTAAAAAAATTATATTATATTGTGCCTAGTAAAGGAATAGTTCTAAAGAATAACAAATACATTTTCAAATATCTATCTTATACTTAGGTTGCGCTTGATTCGACGTTTACGATATTTTTGTATGTGTTTAAAATTTTAAAACAATAAAATAATCAATTTAGTCTAATAGCTGCATATAAAATATTGCATTTTGAGTCTAAAGTACAAATAAATAGGGATGAATTTAAGGGGTCAGTGGAGCCCATGCCTCTACCGACCCGCTAAAATCCTTTATAGCAGGAGTTCCGTCAATTCGATTAAGGGTGGTGTCATTACCAACTATCACCAAATATGTCGGTTAATAATTATAGTTATTGACTTATCGGGCTAATGTCGAATATATCAACTATTAACAGCTAAAACAAAACACAGTGTTAGCCTTATCCAAGAAATGAGACACATAAACAGGAGTCAGTGATGAATGAATGCACATTGTAACAGAACTAAACTTAACGTACTTGACTGAAAAGGTTGACAAGGAGTGCCCACATCTCTTCAAAATAAGACTAAGCAAAGATGAGAAAAAGAGGACGAAGAAGATTTCCATTTGTGGAGAACTAATTAATGCCATCACCAATTAATATAACCATGTGAGTCTTGCCAAACCTTTTGTCTTCAATAATTCTTTTTGTAACCCAAAGAAGAAGATGACTCTTCTCTCTCTCTCTCTCTCTCTCTCTCTCATCACATTGCTTGTTAATTTGTGTTTCTTTGAAGGGTCTATAGTAGAAATAGGATCTCCTGGTAGAGAATAAGTGTATTGTGTGCATGGGATGGGTCTAATGTAATGACGTAAATGGCTTTTTCATATTCTAAAACAAATGAAAGTAAAAGTTGGAAGAAACTAAATGCCATTACCAGCTTTTTGCTGTGAAAGCTTTTACTGATTGACAGAACATATACGAACTTGTTTTGATTGATCTTAATAAATAAACTCAAATGAAAATGATTAACGTTTCTTTAACTAAGATACTATATATTACTATCATCCCAAATGTTTTCATTCGTAAGATAGATTCAAAAATTTTTGTAAAGAAGAACGATACTTAATTTAATTTTTTTATCTAGAAAATAGACGAGTTAGTGTATCAATTTTATCGTTCTCTCTTAAACTAATATGAGAAGATAGTATTACAAGAGAAGACAATGCAAAAAATAAAATAAAATCTACAGGAAGAAGCACGGAAGAGAAGGCGGTCACCTCTCCTACTTCTTGATTGTTGTGTTATAAAATCCAGAACGAGCCGGTCAATTGAAGCGATAAACTAACCACTTATTCGGTTTGATTTTACCTTTCAGATCAATCTGTAAATGAATCAGTATTAAATTAATTGAAAACCAACGAACCGCTTAAATTTTAAGTATAAAAAAATTAAATAATTATATTACTTGATTTAGTTCGATCACTAAGTAAACCAATCGTCCAATCTTCTTTTTAGTTCGATCACTTGATTAGATTATGATAAAATTACTAATTTGCTTCTGTTCCAGTCATCTAAAATATACTTAAAAATGATCCTATGCCCTTCTGAAAACAAAACAAAATGAATAATTTGTATATTACTGTAGATCAATAATGATAAAAAGAAAATCCCATAAATCTACTGAATTATAGTACTGAGAAAATAGCTGTGTAGGAAGAATCAAACAGAGAGGGATTTAGAAGGGAATGGATTGTGTTGGCAGCTTTGTCTACACTTTGTTGTGTCTGTGAGAGAAAAATAGGTTGAAACCAAAAATACAGTCAAAGGTCTAGCTCTTGATATGTCCATTCATTCTACAGTTTTCTTTAAGTTTTTATTCAAATAATTATTATTTATAATGGTAATTTTGCACAGTCAGATCCACCATTTCTACTGTTTTTGCCTAGTACCTACCTTATGAACCAACCAGTTTCTACACACAGAACTCTGTTCATTCTCCAGTGCAAAAAGTTGGTGTTTTTTATCGGTTTATTTCAGAGTTTTTCACAGTTTTTGTAAACTCATTTCAGGAATATAAATTTAGAGATGAAAAAATTGAATTGGAATTAAAATTGTCATTTTTGAATTATTGGAATCGGCTTGTTCACTGTTTGATTTCGTTTCATAGAAACAATGAACTGTAAATCGCTAATTTCGAACTAGTACTTCAATTTATTTTTAGTAAAAAACCAAACCTAGCTAAATTCTCGAATCGGAATCGACCCGAACTGACCCAACCTCCAGCTCAGAAATCAGAATAGGAACCAAATGGGACGACCCATGTACTACACATTCAGGTTTCGATTACTGTTTTTGTCAAAATATTAACCGCAGATTCTGAGTTAGAACCGACGGTTCGAACCGATTTTGTACCTTTATATATAAAAATGAGATAATTAAAACAATTTATTTATTTTATTTCATTTCATTTTGATGCATTTCTTTGTGTTTTCTGTGGAGATAGAACCTAATAGTACAGCTGACAAAGTTTTACAAAGCTCCAAGTGCTCGAGCGACGACTTTTCAACTTTGCATTATATGTAGAATTAAGCAACCCAACCATGTACCACTGAGCGTGTAGACAACTGACGTGAAGTTGTTCTAACTTAATCAGAGATTTCTTACTTCAGACAAAATAAAAGGCAATCCAACCATGAAGTTCTTATGCAAATTGATCTACCAACATGAGATTAATCCAAAGTATCTTATTAACACTCGCTTTCTTGACCATCTCCAAGTTTGCAGGCAGAAAGATTGAGTATCATCCTACAAACTGAATAAATGAAAGGCTAGTTGCATCACTAGAAATAAGAATTCCATAAATGAACCTCTTTTCATGGCTTTATCCATAATGAATTAATTCAAACCAAGGACAGTGCAAAGAATATATTACAGTGGGATACCGAGTTCAATGAACCAATCGTAAAGGACAACTTTTGATCGGCCGATTTGACTGTGGTTGATAAGCGCACCACTTATAATCAGATTGACGAAACCCTTGCTCTAAAGGTTTTTGCTGAGGCCGCCTTTAGTCTCTGGTTCAAACTCTATATATAATAACGATTAATAAAAGAGAAAGAGGGTCTTCTTGACGAACGCCTCTCTACATTTGATGAGTCTGATGGAGAGTGACATTCTCAAATCCAGTCAACCACCTAAGTCATGCTAAATCACATTCGTACCCTTCGTTTGTGAGTTCAACGGTAAAGGTGATCAATCAATACACTGAGACTTCGAAGTTCGATCTCTGACCCCATAGCGGCTCTAGGAGAGGCATACAGACCTAGATCTCTTGGTGAGCTAGCTGCAACAGAGATTCTCTGTCTTTGGTTCGTGAGCTAATTCAGCCACTATTATAAAGACGAAACTAAGAGATATGGTGGAGGCATTAGCTCCCAATGACTCCGCCTAGGTCCGTTGCTTGAAAATATTAGCTTTGTCACTATTCATGCACTTAGAATTTTATTAATTAACGTCGGAATCTGCCCTAATGAAGCCAATATATTGGTAGGAGTACATTGTAAAAGGAAATGAACGTAAAATGGTGAAGAGAAATATAGGGAAGAATGAAGAAGAAGCACAAATATGAAAAGATTCTCGTTTCTATTCATATTCCAACACAAAAGGAGACAACCTTTGTGTGTGTAGTCATTTCTGATTAATCTACCTCTCATTAACAGTTGTTCTTCTCGTTTTCAACCCTGAGTACGATATGATATGTGCTCCGTTCTATTTTTTTCACTTGATGAGATGTCCAAGAATATATGATTCTGAGTTAACCAAGTAGCAGATTAGGGACATCAAGTATTTTGACCATAACAAAACTACGAATGGAATCCATATCTAAAAAATATTTCTGAGGGTAAAGATTCCAAAGAAAGTAACCATACTATATATCAGAATCAGATCGATAATCGAAATGATTAATTATGCGTCTTCATTATTTATATATCAGTTCACTCACAAGATTGTTTGAATGATTAAATTGGACTGAACTACTAGCCGATTTAACAGTTCAACGACTCGATTAGGAAAGACCATCGAAGGAGCTTATTCTCTCTATCTCTTCATCTCTCTTTCATAGTCCTATTCTACATGCAAGCAATATTCTCGGCTTTGTGAAGGTTATTTGGTGAAGATGTTTCTTTGATTTGGACGTTTAATGGAGATTCTCCTCTCACTGTAAGGGAGTATGGACAAAAGCTTGATGGTGAAGGAAGCTACGCCACAATTTGCACATCAGCGGGGAAGGAAACAAAATGGAACGAAAATTTGGATTAAAAAAAAGAACAAAAATTCGGTTACTCTCTCGCCGTGTTTATTTTTTATCATTTTCTTAGTTGTATATATATTTGTAATACCGTTCTCTTCTTTATTTTTATATTATTTTTAACTTATTTATTTTGTCTCTTAAAGCTATTTTTGATTCCGTCATAAGATGATAATTATGCAAGTATCTTTAATGCTAATTTTGTATTTTTATTTTTATTTATATTTTTTTTGGATATGAAATATATTGTATTCTTACCTTTACCCCTGTGGTGTGAGTATATTTGTAGCATTTATATAGTTGTTATTTTAAATCAAAATAAATAAACAATGAAATAACAATAATTTTTTATTATTAAATTATGAAATAATAAATGGTTTAGTAAATTAAAGAAAAAAAAATAACAATAAATTTTTATATTAAAAACTATAAAAGTAATAAAAATATTGTTATAAGTTTTGTGAAATGTTGAATTAATTTACACAATTATAAGATTATGCGAGAACTTAAATTTGACATGCTTTTATATTATTTTATTATGCTATTAAAAAAGATATCTTACAAAATAAAATGTATATCTAAATACATAATAAAAAATTTAAGTGATAAATAATTTAAAATATTTTTTTATAAATAAATTCGACACTTTTACAAAGATGATTTATGGTTTTAGAAGTTGTCAATCTGAGTCACCAGCTTTATAAATTACACGATGAAGTTACTCTAAGGTAAGTACATCCAATCAATTTGTCCAGCAAATTAAAGTGTATTATCGATTACGGAAAATTAAATAATTTTTTACGGAAGAAATTAAAGTCTCGGATTTATTTTTACTACATCTAATGGTTAAAACCGGTGACTCATCTTTCCTTTTCTTCTTTAGTTGATGAAACACTTTTCTTCTCTTTTGCTTTTGGAGTGTCCTGGTGTTTTTGTTTATCTCCTTCGTCACCATTTTCTCCTTCCAACTCTGTCAAATCCAATCAAAAGCTTACTTTTCCTATAAAACAAGGAAGATAGGACTGCTCAGCTTTAATCCCATGAATCTCTTCATATGATTTTTGTTGCCCATCTTCATTTCTTTCTCTTTCATTTCCCATGTTTCTGCAAATATCTTCAAATGAAAACAAGTGTTTCAATCAACTTTGCTAAATTAATAAAAATATGTTTAACTAAAAACCATTATTCTGATGTTGTTAATCTCTTTGACATGTTGGAATTTCTTTTAAATTCTGTAGTGAAAAGGAAAAACTGTTCGTCCCAACAATGCCAAAAAATAGTTCACGAAATGTTCTGTTGAGTCACAGAAGATGTCGAAACATGCGGGACAGAAAAGATGAAATGGCCATGCTTCCACCTTTCATGCTTTTCCCTGTTCTTTCTACTCTTCTTGTGTTGGAACATAGAACATTTTTCTTTGTTTTGACAACAATGTTCAGGTGGGTATTTCAATGCATTACACAGTGAAGACATGCAATATATTGGTTGGAAGGAAAGGAAAGAAAAGACAAACTACAGCAGCAAACCATATGCTGCAATGACGTATCTAAAAAATTTTCTAAGGAAAGTAATATTTAAGTTGAAAAATTTCTATGCATATAAGAAACAAACGAGTCTGCAAACGAGTCTGCATATCAGCTACACCGCTCACTTTTGTGCAGCGATAAGGGATGCATTACTACAGAAAGGGACGACACGACAATGAGATAATTTATAGGAGGCAAGGAACCCCTCCTGACCCTGATATATACAAATGTGAGTAACCATTATCCACCACGATCTAATTCAGGTGCTTCTAGTGAATCATCAATTTAAGTGATGAACTTTATCAGTCAAAAGATTAGAGTTCAAATCTAAAAAATATATATGTTGAGAGGAGAAAAATAATTGATACTTTTGCATTGTTCAAATAAACAGCATTACTCTACAGATCAAATGATCAATGATGAAGGGTTAGCAAATTTGTATTCAAGTAACTGAATATTGATGATGAACATTGTCATGTTACAAGACTGAATCCTGAGATCTTGGTGTCTTTTAGTTGAAACAGGAGCCAGTTGAAGTCACAGCAGAATAAAGTATTAGGGCTTGAGTGAATACTTCCTCATATGAGAATACTTCCTCATATGAAGATGATCGGCAACTACAAGCTCATCTCTTCAGGCAAGCTTATTTCAAGAAAGTATAAGCTGTAAAACCAACATCAATGTGAAAAGTAATGCATTGATAAGCAGAACATGGAAGAACAAGTGTAACAAGCAGGAACTCATGAAGTTTTGAGTTTCCCCAAGGGAAAAAAAGGGGCACGGAACGACATGTTTGGTTGAAAAAGATTCGAATTAGGACGTCGAATTAGTTCCTGAAACAGTATTGAGATTTAGATTATTTGTTCATTACCTTGCTGACATGAAAGCCATGCCGATGAACACTGCCTTTACGGCTTGCTTCTGTCCAGCATAATCAAATGCCAGAGGCAGCATTTCATGCAAGGTTAGGAAAGCCATCACCCCACCAACTAAAAAGGGAAGAATCAAAGTTGTTTATGTAAAAGAATTGTCCAAATAAATGAAATCCTGAGGCATAAACATCATAACAAACCTGATCCTAGTAAACCCTCCAGAATTTCTGGATTTAAGCTGCTTGGGAATAGATATGCTGCAGTGTTCAGGCAAAAGACATTAATGCATGAATTTCAAAACAAATCCTCCAGCAGTATTATGCATAATAGTTTCCATACCGACGAGAACCACACCGAGTGGCTCAGCAAAGCCAGAAAGCGTGGCCAATTTGAACGCCTGCCACTTGCTGATCCATGTAAAGAAAACAAACGATTAGCTGTTCTATCTGCCTTTATGTTCAACAAATTGAAGGTAGATGCATCATAACCACCATGCAGACCTTAACACAGGAAACATGGTAAAAGCTGAATAAAACACGAAATTGATATTTCAACGACGAATAATGACTTCAAGATGAAGCAAGAGTTATGTTATTTCTTGACCATCAGTGATTTTTACTCCATTTGAAAGCTCACATTTCTTTATAATTCAAGAATTTTAAGAGCTAACATTGAACATTATAGTCAATGAACAAGCAAATGATATCATAGCCTCTTCAAGTGGACCAATAACTAGGTGTGGCAGTATATACCATCGATTTAAGAAATTCAGTAAAAGCACACAAGTCTGAGTTTTATCTTCCACAAACATGTTCCATCAAAAACAGTTGTTCTAACATTTCCAAAAGGTATTTTCCTTGTCTTAGAAACATAAAAGAATTCTCACCTCTGTGTTGCGAAATAGACAGGAAGTGCAACGGCAACACCCTGCTCAGATAAACATAAAAAAGGGAAATCAGGAAACTCTTGTCAGTTTAGAAAGAGGGGTAAGTAGTAATCACAGGCACAGGAAAAGAATACCTCTGGAACGTTATGCAGCGCAATTGCTAAAGCCAAATTCAGACCAACACGTAGGCCCTATAAATATAAATATGTAGAAAATCAATTAAAACCAAATTAGTTGTTTCAATTTAAAAGTTTCAATCTCTCAACCATCATTAGCAAGTCTAGCACTCGGTCTTCATAAAACAAAATAGAAAAGGAAAAATGCAAAGCAAAATGGTAAGCAAAAACCATGTATAAGAACCATGGACATCTGTGATTAGCGTTCCTTGCAAATTCTTTTTTATTCCTATTGTTTAAAACCATGGTCATCCTAAGTTAAAAATCTGAAGAATTGCCAAAAGTTGTGCGCTTTAATACGTAAGACATGGTATGGCTTTGATGTATACTGCTCAATACGAAATTCAGTCCAATATTAACAGCAAACACTACTGGACATACCTTCATTGATCCAAGGAACACTGCCATTCCCTCCGGAAAATTATGTAAGCTTATGCCTGCATAAGTGGACAGAGGAAAAAAAATTATCCAGGTTAATCTTCGGGAAATCAGTGGTATAATAACTGTACATGTCAATACTTAAGACATTGAAATTTCAGTTCCATGGAAAAGCAAATAAATTCGAAATTGGTAAAAAAGAATCAGAAACATGATCATATACCTATTGCTGTGATAATCCCACTAAAGAAGACTTGGCGGCGATGTTTTTTCATAACGTCTTTCCCTCCATCATACCCTTTTTTCTGTTATCAAACAACGATGATCATTATACCTCTACCAAGCAGTAAACGGATAAGTAGCCAATGCCCACAGAAATTGTTTCTTTTTCCCAACATATTCCAAGGTAACAAATCATTTAAAACCTTTTTGCTTTTCACATCTGAAGCTGGGGTGAGCGTTGGTTCGGGGATAAAGTTTGCAACAATAGCAAAGAAGATAACACCTCCAAAGAACTGCATTACCAAGAATTGCAAATATATAAACCAACCAAAACAACTCAAATCATCTTAAAACCAAAACATGAATACAACCAACCCAGAGATTTCCCTTCAAGAAGCCAATGGAATTTAAAGCATTATGAGCAAGATCCAGGAATGATATGCTCAGCATTAGGCCTGCAGCAAAACCCTGCATATTTTACTCAAGATTAGATCATTAACAGTATCGTGAATCTTTAATCAGTTGCTAACATTCTTTCATTGGACTAATTTCCTGTGAAAAAGAAAATTTTCAAGATTACAACTCTGCAAAAAAATATACACGCAGTAACGGTTTTGACGAAAACAAAAAACAAAGGAAAGAAAAATATGTACATCAACTAAGGAAAATAGTGTGGATATTTACAAAAGGCAGTGCTGTATAAATAATTTGGCAAGGAGTTTTGGAAGTTCAAGAATCACCTGCAAAAGGCCTAGCATCTTCAAATTGGGAGCCTTATTAACAATTACAACAAGAGCACCTGTTTCAGAATTGAAAGTGTTCTATCAAGAAGACAGTAAAGAGCAAAAACACAACAAAAAATAGTAATTTGTAGCAGAATAAGCTCAGAAACAGCATGAACTAAACGCCGCAGATGCAAATATTTCAGCGACAAACAATTTCTTAATGCCAAAGAACAAGCATTAATCTACTCAACTAACCTAATGAAGTACTCAAACCACCCAAAAACGAGAGACCAAGCACAACCATAAACAGAGTATCCATTGAGAAACTCAAGATCAAAATAAGAAACAGACACCTCAAATATGTAATTAGAACGACAATGATTGAAGTAATTTATACACTCTTTAGTCCTGCTGCAACTACTCCACCAATGAAGTAATCAAACACGACACTACAATACATAAGCAATAAACAATACAAAAGTAACAAAACAAGTAACAGACTAATCAATTGATAGTATAAAACTGTATAATTGCAACATTTTTATAGGCAAATTCATCATCTAACTTAGTTATATGCTAAAACAGCAAGACACACACCTGCTTATGTCTTAGTCTCATTACATCACAATTACTTCTAACTCCACTATACCCTTTCATAATGAATCAAATCACTTCAAAACGAAACTTTTAAGTCCAGGAACAAATTTACAAAACAACAGTAAAAATTAGCAATTATCCAAGTTAAAAAGACTTCCACAAAGAGTGAAAAAACATATCCAAAAAGCATAAAGTTGCAATCTTTTTCAAAAACTAACCTATAGAAGTGCTCAAACCACCAATAAGAGAGAGACCAAGTGCCACTAAAACTTGAGAATCCATTTAATGAACAAAAGCTTCTCTCTTGAGAATACCAAGTTGTAGAATTTCAAAAAAAAAAGCTCTTTTCGGTTGGTATGTTAACACAAATTGATAATGACAGGTTTTATAGAGAATAGAATCGTATGTAAAAGAGAAGAATATGTGAAAGAGTTGATTTTGAGAGGTTGAAGAAAAGGAAACGAAGACAGACTTCAACAAGATTTCGTTGCTTCGGTTACAGTCGATGCCTATCGTGACTCTGTTTTGCCGTACATGCTTAAAATTATAAAATGAGCCCTCTTATTTTACGAGTCTTAACAATTACACCTTTTATCTTAGAAAAGTTTACTTTCCATCCTTACACATAAAGCTTAGAATGTGCAAGAAGGCATAAGAAAATGAGGAAAAAAAGGAAACATTTGATTGACCATATCATTAATGAGATAAAAAATAATCATGTTGCATTTGTGTTAGACTTAATTGAACTACTCGACTTGTTTAACAAGACACAAATACAATCTGTTAATTCGAATAACCAAGCCGCCTAGAGCATTTGCAATTCAAACTCTCAAAAAAAAAAAAAAAAAAGTTCTCAAAAACAATTGTGCAAAGAAAAGGAGAAAAGAAAATTTTAAAATACTTGCCTCTTATTGTCAACTTTATTTTTTTTGTCTGAACTACGATGTATCGTAGACACCCCAGACTAATCCTCGTTCAAGCCGGACAGGACCACAAGGGCGGCAAAGCTCTCCTAACCAAGTGATTAAGTTAGAACAGCCTCATGTCAGTTGATCTACGCGTTCGGTGGTTATTATCAACTTTATGAGCAACAAGAAATGCAGCTCCAAATGTTCCTCTTCCAATATGCTCTTTAACTTCATAAATCATCACCTTTTGATGCCATTTCTGTTCTTTAGCAGTCTCCATATGTGCCTGAAACTTGAAGAAAGCAGCACAACCACTTAAGTTCTCTAACAATTCCGAGCTTTTCACCAAGTTTTGCAGTTATATGTCAAGCAATTCCAACTAAATGGCTACACATAGCAATAAATAATTCAACACAGCAACAGAAACAATAACTTTCTGCAGAGAGCACATTCACATAAATTTCAGTGAGCATTGAATTGCAGAAAAGTAGCCAACCATGAATGTAAATTTGAAGTTGAAAAAACTTGGAGGAAATCTTATGGGAAAGCAAAGGAAGGCAAGAAAAAAGACAATGAAGGGTTTTTATGACAGGTGTGTGAAGTTATAAAACAAAATGTGCCAAAAAGATTGCTTGCATTCTGAGATTTCTGAGAAATCATTCTCATCATGTGTAGTTGGTATGTCAGTGTCAGTCTTCGTATCTGAAAAACCACTGGTTTTATTGAGACAATGCAGAACGCTGTTGAAGTTTCTTCTTCGCTTTTTTTCCATTAACTTCTGAAATTTTTGGCATCATGCATCTTTACCTTCTATGTTGAGAAAGTCTTTTTCTGCTGTTATTGTACATTTGGGTTGTCACGGATGTAGAAATTTTTTCGAGGAGGAATGAAAACATTCGAAAATAGTATAAAAAAAACAACAATAAAGACAATATTACAGAAAAATACGCCAAAAAATATGGCACTATAGAAATATACACGACAAGAGGTGAGCGCTCTTGCTTCCGTCCTCCCTTCGTTTCTGTCCTTGCGACTGGGTTCATTTAACTTGGTAAATTTAGTCTGCAAATTCTCTATCCATCTGGTAAGCAGATGGGATGTTGAAAGCTTGGATAGACACAATTCATCTACCAATAAAGATTGTGATTGATGAATATTAATGAGAAGGGCCATTTTCAAGTAGATGGAATCATTAAAGCTGAATAGACTGCCATCCTTATAACATATGCATGCTCCTGCAGAAAGTTTCTATATCATCGATTCATCATCAATTTTGTATGCTGATTTGTGTTGCTCGATTGCCACAAATTAAATTATGCATTAAATTATGGAAGCTCACATGATTAATAAAACAATAGGAGACAACACGACATGAGGAAAAACGATAAGAGAAAGAACGAAATAAAGATTGGTTGCATATGGTTGCTTGGTGCACCACATTTCAAACATCATTCACAGCCTTGCATTCAAGGCTGTTAAATCATATTAGTAAACAAAAGGTATCAGAAAAGACAACTGAAACATTCTTGTAATGTGAATACTCTTTATTCATCTCATATTCTTCAAAGTCAATGTGTTTAGAAGATAACACATTTTGTGAATTACTATCTGAACAGTAACAGAACTAGAAATATTTTAAAAAGAGCGAAAATGGTCGGAAAAAATGAAAAAAAGAGCAATATGATAGTAAAATACACGATAAAAGAAAATGAATAAAAGAGCATATACCATAAGAGAATGATAAGGGGGTAGTCGCCCTGAAATGATTCATAGCTCAAGTTCTCTAATTCTTATTAATTAGAAACAGAATGTTGTACATGTATTTATAGGATCCATCAGCTACTAGAATGTTTAGAATAAAAGAAGTAAAAATGGCATGTGAAGCTGGAAGTGGACCTTGTGCAGCATGTGAAGCTTCTTTCTTCTGCTTATCTTTCTGCTGTGATGATTATACTTATAGTTGGAAGTGGACCTTGTGCAGCATGTGAAACTTCTTTCTTCTGCTTATCTTTCTGCTGTGATGATGATACTTGTGAGCCTCCCTGAAGCTGGACATATATATTCAGCATGTTCAGCTTCAATATGTTACTTTGAAAATCTGTTGTGGCTAAGGCTTTTGTAAAACAATCAGCAACTTGACTTGTGCTCCTTGCTGACAATAATTTTATAACTCCATCCTGTAACTTTTGTCTAACCAGGTGACAATCTATTTCTATGTGCTTTGTTCTTTCATGATAAACTTGATTTTGAGCAATATGGATTGCAGATAAGTTGTCGCAGAACAAAGCAACAGGTTCCTTATGACTGATGTGACGATCATGCAACGAGTACAACATCCACTGAACTTCACAGCAGATAGCAGCTAAAGCTTGATACTCCGATTCAGATGAACTTCTGGATACAGTTGTCTGCTTCTTCGATTTCCAAGAAACCAAGGAACTGCCAAGGAATGCCCAATAGCCAGTAATGGATCTTCTAGTGTCCTTACAAGTGCCCCAGTCTGCATCACTGTAAGCTTGAATCTTCCCTGTTGAAACAGCTGAATAATAAAGTCCCTGGCCTATAGTGCCTTTAAGATAACGTAAGACCCTATAAGCTGCAGTCAGATGATGGGCAATCTAAAAATTGAGACAGCTGCTGAACAGAGAAGGTAATATCAGACGAGTTGTAGTGAGATAAAGAAGCTTGCCAACAAGTTTCCTATAATGAGCAACATTAGGAATCACATCCTCTTCTTTGATTAATCTGCAATCTTGGACCATTGGTGTGGAGACCGGTTTACAACCCTCAAAGCCATAATCTTTCAACAAATTCAGAATGAATTTCTTCTGGCAAATATGTAAACCATGTGTTGATCTTGAAACCTCCAATCCAAGAAAATACTTTAGTTGGCCTAAATCTTTAATTCTGAATAAAGCATGCAGATGACCTTTGATTGCTGTCACCTTCTGCATATCATCACTAACAATGATAACATCATCTACACAAACTAGTAATGCCATGAAAGAACCAGATTTTGAATCATGTTTAACAAACAAAGAATGATCTGAATCAGCCATCCTGAAACCCCATTCAAGTAGGGCAGTAGATAATTTGAAATACCATTGTCTACCTGCTTGTTTGAGGCCATAGATCGATTTCTTGAGCTTCAAAACCTTACCATCTGGAACATAATATCCTTCAGGAGGTTTCATATACACCTCCTCATTTAAATCACCATGCAAAAACGCGTTATTAACGTCAAGTTGGTGTAAGAACCAATTATGTGATGCAACCAAAGCCAGTAATATGCGTATAGTACTCATCTTTGCTACCAGACTGAAAGTTTGAAAATTATCCACTCATTCCTTTTGAGTAAACTCTTTTGCTATAATGCGAACTTTGAATCTATCTATATCTCCATTAGATAGATATTTGATGCGATAAACTGTTTTACATGCCACAGTTGTTTTCCCAGGGGGCAGATCAACTACTTCCCATGTATTGTTGGCCTCTGAAGCTGAAATTTCAGCATCAATAGCTTAT